>JADPWL010000837.1:0-23553 GCA_019059595.1 Marasmia exigua | reverse complement strand
GAAATAAATTATTATATTCGTTCTCGTTCTTTATTCAGTGTTTTATTCATGCATGCTTATCCAAAAAATCGGCCAAGTGCGAGTCTGACTCGCGCACGAAGTATTCCGTACCAGTACCATGATGATTGATTTTATTAGATATAACTATATTTTTTAAGAAAATATGCAATCAAGTATTTTGTGAATATTTTAAGTACCTACCTACCTACCTGTTGCCATTTTTAATATCGAGCTAAAAAGGCAAAAAAATCACGTTTGAATATTTAAAGTGCCTACCTGTTACCGTTTATTGACATCGAGCATAAATAGGAAAACGGCAATCTTGTATGGGAGCCCCCCTCAAATATTTATTTTATTTTTTGTCATTAAAGTATAAATAAATATAACTGAGTATTTTGTGAATATTTCAAGGGCCAACCTGTTGTCATTATTAATATCGAGCAAAAAACGCGTTTATTTCATAAGAGCCCTCCCCTTAATGAATTATTTTATTTTGTTTTTAGTATTTCTTGTTACAGCGGCAACAGAAATTGATAATTTGTGAAAATTTCAACTGTCTAGCTGTCGCAGTTCTTAAGATACAGCCTGGAGACAGACAACGGGCAAAATCGCGTTTTTTTTTGTATGGGAGCACCACTTAAATGTTTACTTTGTTTTGTATTTGTTGATATAGCTGCCATTGAACTATTACTACGCGGCAACAGAAAAATACGATTTGTGAAAATTTCAACTGTCTGACTATGGCGGTTATTGAGATACAGCTTGGAGAATGGAGACAGACAGACGGACATCGAAGTTTTCAGTAATAGTGTCCCGTTTTATGAGTGCAAACTCAAGACCGAGCCAGCCAGCCTTCAAGAGCTTCGTTTACCGAGTTATGTTGAAAAATCCATGTACATTCAGAGCGTATCTCATCCCAAATGATTTCTCTCATGATCGAAGACCATTTATTAATAGGCAGATGATTCCTTTTATGATAAAGAATATTTGGTTTTTTAGTGTCACTTCTTCTACTCAATGTTGTCTGAGAGTTTAATTCCTCCAACTTCAATATGTCTACTTGCAAAGTACTTTTATTAATATTGTCGTTATTGGAATATTCAGACGAACTACCAGAATATTTTTCATCACAGTCACTTGAAACGTTAGGTATCGTGAGACTGACAATTTAAAGTCTTTTTTTCCTGACTTTTCGTAATTTTATCCGATTTTGGGAAAAAATAGTTGAGTAGTACTTTTGACTGTTAAATACCTAGAGTGCTTTGCATGACATACGAAAATTCAATTATTTGCTGATGTCCTTATAAATTTTATTTGAAGCAACAGGAATATTATTAACATCACTAAACTTGTTTTCAAATTCCTTTATAGCGTCCCGTTTGATTCTCTAAACAAACTGATAATGGTTTACCTCTTTTCCTGTTTGCACTCATGGCTTATAAATACTTAGGTACCATAAGAACTATTAATGAATCACTCACTGGTTTTAAATTGACAAGTTTACTACTTTTATAACTATTTCAATCCGCTACACTTGTTTTTATTTCACAATTGACAATTCACATAAATGCCAAATTAAATCCTTAAATTTTTCACCTACCCACTTATTTTTAAATCGGCTGCGATCATAGACCTAATATACAAAAGTAATAGGACTGAGCACTAGTAAGTAAAAACCGAGCTAAGCTTAAATTAAGCCTTACTATAAAGTAATAAAGTATATTGTACTTGTATCCATATTTCAACTCAATCTTCTAACGTGATAAATAATGGGTATAATTTACAATTAACGTCAATTCTTATGCTAACACAGATAATAAAAAAAAGCAAGATTTTCCTGTAAGCAGTTTTTATTTCATTATTTTGAAGTATTAATAAGTACAATTAATAGGTAGATAGGTACCTACGATACTTATTATTTTGTTTGTTGAAATATAAAATCTAAAATATTTAACGTTTTAAAAGGCAAAAATAAAATAGACTAGGCACTAAATAGGGTAGTAAGAGTACATTTTATTGAACAAACTCATTATGAGAAACAAACAAACCCTTCTTTATAGGTGGTCGGTATGGCGCGAATACATTCCGTACGAACCAATTACAATTCTACATTATTTGGAAGTTTCAAAAGTTACAATAGATGTAGACTAGGCACTACACAGCTCAGCTTATACAAAGTACTTTTTATTGACCAAACCTGTTTGGGCCTGTTCAAACTCCTCATCTTATTTAAATCGAACCAAGGAAAGCGCGAAATTCTAAATTTGAATTTGGCACCAACGTCGTATAACCGGAGTGAATTCTGTAGTGAACTATGTTTTTCTTTTGTTTTTTTTTGGGGTTCTCACGTTAGGAAAAATCGTGGGCAACCGCTGTGTGCGTCTTTTGTGTGAAATTAACAAAATATATAATATACGTTGTGTTACGTTGTGTCTGGACTGTTTAAAGCTCAGGTTTAAAGTGTTGTGAACGTTAGACGGCGCCGTCGAGGAACTTTTCTCATCATCAATAAAAGTCGCCGGCCGGCGACTGGTTGCATGCACTCAATGGACGATCGTCTAGCTACATTATTCTGAAGAATCCTGGTAAGTTCGATTTGAATTTGAACAGGAACGAGAACTTGTCCCCGTCTACCCTTCCATAATTTGGTAAACAGTCGTATTGTGAATAGAACCTCCACCTAACTAACCTAACTTCACCCACGCGATTATAACTCCCCTCCAGGAACATAGTCTTTTTTTGGAAACCCAACACCCGTAGCGCTAACATAAGTTTTGGTCCTATTCGAGCCTAATATTTGGCATAAAACTCCAGCTTTAATATTCTATGGAAATACGTAAAATTCTATAAATATTTATTGAAATAATTTCGATCTGGTAAATTATAACTTGTTGTCATAATTTTGTACTAGAGGGCATTACGGGTCTTTGAATGTGCCAACTTCATTAAAGTTTCTGTTAAGTAATCTAATTAATTACTATTTTAGCAACCTCTCGTATAAGTTTGTTGTATACATACTATATTTGTTGCGATTTATTTAAAATCGTTAATACTATTTTGCTAATCCGCTTTAATTTCGCACGTACGCATCAGTGTCTCATCCTAATAGGTACATATTTTGCTGTTTAAGTATAGAAATTAATAATTATTGCATCTTGTTTACATAAGTACCTATCTATTTCATACTTATTTCCCGCACCGCGCTCACGATTATAGCCATTTTACACATCTACAAATATTTATATTGCTATCTAACATATAATATGAACTACCTACATAAATAAAATAAATTGCTGCCTACTTTATAACCGCACACTTAGTTACTTAAATTAAACACTTACCGCCATCATAAACTCCATACAAACATTACGAACCGCAAACAAATATTATTACTATATACATATTTTTGCTAATATTGTTTATCAATAATTCAAAATGCCAAAAGGGAGCATAGTTGTTTCACCAGCAGTCAAGTTGGCCGAGGCAAAGGTCAAAGGGTTTTTTGGTTGTTTACAAGGCATTTATGATGCTTCACGTGTCATTTCTAGTACAGAATTACAAAATTGCTTTATTCAGAGTGCATCTAATATTGAACAGTTACGTACTGATTACTTGCAAGCAGTGGAACATTTTAACTTGGTGCAAATGGAAAATGACCCAATGTTTGAACCGAATTATCAAAGTTTTATCTCCTTTGAAAATTTATACTCTTCCATAAAAGCCACTTTGAATAAATTAAATGCAAAAACAGACACCAAAATGGTTGAAAAATCTCAAATTTCATTGCCCCCCATTAATTTGGTGAAGTTCAATGGTGAACTGAATCAATGGGCTAGCTTTTTTGAATGCTACAATAATGTTGTTCATAAAAATACTTACTAACTTAACTAATTCGGACAGGGTGTTCTATTTGAGAGGTGTTCTGTCTGGCTCAGCACTAACCTGTATTGCGGATATACCACCAACTGGTGATAACTATGAATTAATTTACTCGACTCTGGTTCAAAAATATCAGGATGTTCGTACTCTGGGAACGGAATACTTAAAACAAATTTTCAACATGAAACCGCTAACCTCATCTTCAGCTGACGGATTAAATATATTTTTAGATAAATTCTCTGCGTCGGTGAACGCCTTTGACAGGTTAGATATTCCTAACAAGACAGATTTTATTTATTTGTTTTTAGCTTTGCAAAAAATTTACCGAGAAACAATTCAGCTTTTTGAAAATTCAGTAAGATCAGAGAAGTTACCAACTTATAACTCATTAATTACATTCATAAAAGAACAAGTTAAAATTAATGAAAGATCAGGGTTGCCAGCAATCTCCTCTGCTAATAAAAAATATTATAATAAATCTTCTGCACTTAAAACTAATAATAATACTAAGTTCACGAAATCATTTGTTACCTCTAACAATAATTATATTACCTGTCCCCTTTGTTCAAAATCGGGACATGAACAATATTATCGTTGCCCTGAATTTCTAAAATTAAATTCTAAAGAACGTTTCAATGTTGTCAAGCAACATAATAGTTGTGTGAATTGCTTGAGTTTTAATCATAAAACTGCTGCATGTAAATCAAATAAAACTTGCAATACCTGTCAAAGAAAGGGACACCATTCGTTATTACATTTCGAAAATAATATTGCTTCGCATAATTCTTCCATAGAATCCCGCACCTTCCGTACTTCACCTACTACTCCGCGTCAATCGATCACAATACATACTGATCATCCGACAAACGTGCTGCCGAGTGACTCAAGATCAACGGTCGTGCAATGCGTTACCGGCGATCAGCTGGAGCAACGAGATGGCGGCTCGCTCGAGCCCTCTCTGCGCACACATGCGCACACGACGCGATGTGATACGCCTTCTTCGGTGCTTCTAGCAACCGCTCGTGTTATTATTAAAAATAGGGACGGAGTAGAATTTTCCGTTCGCGCTTTGCTCGATAATGGTTCGATGAATGATTTTGTTACTAAAGGCTTGTGTGATCGCCTGTCAGTAGGTAAATATCAACGCGCTTCCCGAACATATAACCGTGAGTGGTTTCGGTGGAACCACTAATGATGTGCATGGTATTACAAATGTTGTAATACACTCCAGCTTTGACCGTAGGTAATATAATTTTTGAACTAGCATCCACTAGTTGTGGAGAAAATTACTGACACTTTACCCTCATCGCCTATAGATAAGTCGATGTTAAATTATCTTGCCCGCACCCCGCTTGCTGATGATACATTTTCTGAGCCTGGTGAAGTAGAAATGTTAATCGGTGCTAAACTGTTCGCTCGTTTACTCTTGCGTGGTCGGGTAAATGGACCACCAGGAACGCCTACCGCCATACAAACTCCGCTCGGCTTCGTGCTCATGGGAGATGCTCCCGTAGCGTGTACCCACGCTCCTACTTCTCGCTCTCTAACACATATTGCTCATACAAATCCCACTCATACAAATCCCGCTCATACAATTACCTCTTCTCCTCGCAGTCATACTCGCCCCGCTCACTCACAAGCACATGTTTTATGTACTTTTACTGCTCAACCGCTTGATGCAATTATGAGAAGCTTTTGGGAAACCGAGGAGGTTTCCGCTCTGCTCAGTCTAGAGGAGCAAGCTTGTGAAAACATTTACAGGTCCACCACGACTAGAGATTCCTCTGGATCTTACGTGGTCGCACTTCCATTTAAAACTGATCCATCAGTTTTAGGTGATTCGATTAAAACTTCTAAAAGTAGACTTAACGCATTAGAAAAACGCTTTCTTAAATCTCCGCATTTTAAATCCGCTTATGATAATATTTTGTTAGATTATTTGGATAAAGATTATATTAATCACTTACCCGCATCTGAAACAGCTGACGAATCCAAATCCCATGGATACGTCATTCCGCACCACGGTGATATCCGTGAGGATAAGCTGACCACCAAGGTTCGATTAGTACTGGATGCAAGCGCTAGCACAGACACAAATGTCTCGCTCAACGACATTTTACACTCGGGTCCAAACTTACAATCTGATTTGTTTTTAACACTTTTAAACTTTCGACTTTTTCCATTCGCGTTATGCGCGGATGTGGAACAAATGTATTTGCGGATTATGGTTCATCCGGATTTCCACAAATATCAACGCATTTTATATCGTTTTGACTTCTCAGAACCTGTTCAAATGTTTCAATTTAAACGTGTATGTTTTGGTTTAACCTCAAGCCCATACCTAGCGTTACGAACTTTGCATCAGCTCGCAGAAGACGAGAAAAATAATTTCCCTCTCGCTTCCGAGATCATCGACCAAGGCTTTTATTATATGGACGACATATGCTTTTCCGTTAAGGATATGCCTTCTGCGAAGGAAACTGCACAGCAGCTCATTAATATGTTTTCCGCTGGAGGTTTTAAAGCTCCATAAGTGGTCAAGCAACGGAGGTTCTTTCCGCTTTGCCATCAGACCATTTGCATCCACAACATATTACCTTTGACGCAACCTCAACTCAGAAGGTTTTAGTTGTCAATTGGGATCCACAGAATGATAACTTTTATTTTGTAACCTGCTCTCCTGGAGAGGTCCCATGCACCAAACGTAATATGCTGTCATTAATCGCACGCCTGTGGGATGTAATGGGTTTTGCTGCACCTCTGATTTTATATGCCAAATTGTTAATAAAGGAACTTTGGTTATTGAAAATAGATTGGGACGACCATCCACCGCAAAATATTATTACTCTTTGGAATAAATTCCAACGCGAACTGCCCCTTCTGTCCAAGATCACCATTCCTCGTCACATCGGTGTGACTGAAACTTGTAATGCAAGTCTTATCGGATTTTCGGATGCTTCTGAAAAGGGCTACGGAGCCGTACTCTACATCCGTTCTCAAACAGGTGACAATGTTTCAGTCCACTTACTGTGTGCTAAGTCTAAAGTTGCACCAGTGCAGATAGTGAGTCTTGCTCGGTTGGAATTGATGGCGGCTCATTTATTAACAAAATTAATTCGCGTCGTTCTCAACACGTACAAAAATCGCTTTACCTTTAGTAATATTTATGCCTTTTGCGATTCTACTATCGGATATATTCAAGTCCACATCGCTTAAAAACGTTTGTGGCTAATAGAGTCGCAAAAATTCAAGAAGTAATTTCACCGCATCACTTTTACCATATACCAGGTAACGAAAACCCAAGTGATTGTTTGTCGCGTGGTATGACGCCCGCACAATTCATTCAACATTCTGTTTGGATGACTGGTCCAAGCTGGTTAAAATACGACATTTCGGACTGGCCTATACAGCCGTTTATAGCGAAAGAAGGTAATCTTCCGGAATATAAAACCATAACTTTGTCAAATACTCAAACGCTTACTAAAACAGAATCTCCTTTGCTCGCTCTGACTGATCGTATCTCACGTTGGTCAAAATTACTACGTGTAATAGTTTACGTATTACGCTTTTCTAAACGTGTAAAGTCTCGTGGTGATATAACTCAGGATCTGAACGCTGCCGAACTTACAGTTATTAAGGCTGTTCAGAATCTTCATTTTCTGATTTATTTAAGGCGATTCAGTCAGATAAACCATGCCTTCCCTCGTTTCGGAAACTACGACCCTTTATTGTGGACGGAATTATTCGAGTCGGTGGTCGATTGGCCAATAGTGATCTGACTTATGATCATAAGCATCCCATCCTTATGCCTAATAATGATAGGGTATGTCAACTTCTAATTTGATCATTTGCACCGCGTTTCTTGTCATGCTGGACCGCAACTCCTGTTGTCATTGCTGCGACAGAGGTTTTGGATCCTTTCTGCTCGTCGTACAGTGCGTGCACGAGTACATGCTTGTGTGCCATGTTTTAAGACACGGCCTAAATCGGCTCAAGCTCCAGTTATGTCAGACCTGCCTTTGCGTAGATTGAAACAATCCAAGCCTTTTACGCATTGCGGCGTTGATTACGGTGGACCTCTATACATTACTTTGTGCAGAAAACGCGGACAGAGAAGTCAAAAGGCATATTTATGTGTCTTCATTTGTATGACCACGCGAGCTGTACATGTAGAGGTAGCTCCGGATCTAACTACAGACTCCTTTTTAAACGCATTTAAGCGTTTCATATCACGCCGAGGTCCAGTAGAACGGCTCTACTCGGATCATGGCACAAATTTTGTCGGTGCTAAGGCTTATTTACATGAAATTCAACAATTTCTTAATTCGGATGCTTTTACTTCCGAATTTAGGGCTGAACTAGCTAATAACCGCATTTTATGGGAAATGATACCTCCTAACGCCCCACACTTTGGTGGTGGGTGGGAAGCCGCAATTAAATCTTTTAAAACACATCTTTATCGGGTCATAGGAGCACAGATCTTAACTTATGAGGAACTATTGACGGTTTTATGCCAAGTCGAAGCTATTCTTAATTCAAGACCGCTGGGTATTCTCAGCGAAGACCCATCTGAGCCTTTGCCACTGACACCTGCACACTTTTTAAATATGACGCCTTTGGCTTATTTTCCCTCAGTCAATGAGCCAGAGATAAACCAAAATTTACTTTCACGTTACATGCTACTGGATAGACTTGTACATTCTTATTGGCGAAGATGGAGAGACGAATATTTACATACACTTCAACTTCGCGGGAAATGGAACACTGATGCTTGCCCAGTGAGAGAGGGCATGTTAGTTCTTATTCGTGATGATAATTCTCAGCCTCTACACTGGCCAATGGGTATCATACAACAAACTTATGCAGGTAAAGACGGATTAATTAGAGTTGCTTTAGTTAAAACTAAAGCTGGTACATTCAAGCGTCCAGTAGTTCGCTTATGCCCACTTCCTATTTTCAAATAGGCTTATCTCAATTTTGCATTAATTAGTATTAGTTGTGGTCTCCCACATTCTTATTGGACTTTGTATTAATTTTCTATTGTAACGCATTTTATACATCTGTATAGTATTTCATACTTCACTCTATGTACTGTTTATTGAAAGATGAGGATCTTTCAAGGAGGGGGAAGATGTTTGGGCCTGTTCAAACTCCTCATCTTATTTAAATCGAACCAAGGAAAGCGCGAAATTCTTAATTTGAATTTGGCACCAACGTCGTAAAACCGGAGTGAATTCTGTAGTGAACTATGTTTTTCTTTTGTTTTTTTTTGGGGTTCTCACGTTAGGAAAAATCGTGGGCAACGCTGTGTGCGTCTTTTGTGCGAAATTAACAAAATATATAATATACGTTGTGTTACGTTGTGTCTGGACTGTTTAAAGCTCAGGTTTAAAGTGTTGTGAACGTTAGACGGCGCCGTCAAGGAACTTTTCTCATCATCAATAAAAGTCGGCGGCCGGCGACTGGTTGCATGCACTCAATGGACGATCGTCTAGCTACATTATTCTGAAGAATCCTGGTAAGTTCGATTTGAATTTGAACAGGAACGAGAACTTGTCCGCGTCTACCCTTCCATAATTTGGTAAACAGTCGTATTGTGAATAGAACCTCCACCTAACTAACCTAACTTCACCCACGCGATTATAACTCCCCTCCAGGAACATAGTCTTTTTTTGGTAACCCAACACCCGTAGCGCTAACAAAACCTTTTGTAAGAAACAAACTCTTTTTTACCGGTGGTCGGTATGGCGCGAGTACATTCCGTACGGACCAATTACAGTTTTAAATTATATGGAAGTTTCAATAGTTACAATAGATGTTGTCTAGGCACTAAATAGCTTATATAAAGTACATTTTATTGTATAAGTCTGTTTCGGCAAACAAACTCTATTTATGGGGGTCGGTACGTAGCGAGGTCGTTGCCTACCGACCACGAACAAACAATTTTAATCTTAAAACGGTAAAAGGTACATATTTTTTTAGTTAGGCACTAAATGGCACTTAATCAGAAAATTTCTCTGAAACATGCTTTACAAAGAAAAAGAAAAGGGTCGGTAACCAACGTGAGACACTCAATAACATTTGAATTTGAGCTTTATGATTATAGATACGAGGCAAGGACACCCTAATTTTAGTGCCGTGTTTTTCCGCAGGACTTCTTTCAATTTTTATTCAATAGAGTCTATTATGCCAACCTGTCTCGCACTTGGCTGTTTTTCTTATTCTGTGGATTGCGGCAATCCACGATTTGCGGCAATACGAGTCGTAGGTAAATATTCTTGTTGTGCAATATTTATTTTCTTTATCCATTTTCTCTATCAGCACAGCACAAGTATAAAACAAAAATTAAAATGAAAATAAATAAAAATCCCGACGGCGGCCTTCTTGGATTTGAAATTTGTCACAATAACTATATTCTATTCGTATATATTAGTGTATGATAACGTGTTTATTTATTTATTATCTAGATATATGTATTTATACTATAAATTTACTTAATCAATATTCAAAATCAAAAGGATTGCACCACCCTCCCCTCTTCTATCTAATGGCCTTTACCTGAAGGTTGTCTGGTAGAGATCGCTCCCAGCGATAAGACCGCCTAAATTGTACATTGTATCTCTGTATACCTAGCTTTTAAGTTTTGTATATTGTGCAATAAAGAGTACCTATCTATCTATCTGCTTGTGGGAGTTGTGTTAAAACATACAATCCATATCTTTGTTACGGCCGCCATCTTGGATCGTTGGTTTTATCCAATATGGCTAAGAACACTCCCCCCTTATTCATCTTTCAAAAAAAAAAAACGAAATCAAAATCAGTTAATTTGTTCGGGAGCTACGATACCATTGGCAGACATACACACACACACACGCACGCACGCACCCACGCACGCACGCACGCACGCACGCACGCACGCACGCACGCACGCACGCATGCACACACACACACACACACACACACACACACACACGTCACACTTATGACACCCCGTCGTTTTTGCGTCGGGGGTTAAAAATCCGCGCTCAATGCCATTTCACGCGAATTTCACTCGTCAAATGGGCGATCAATAGCAACTAAACCGGATAACTTTTTAACAATTTTGAAACTGCAGCCTCTCGGAAAAACTTATACTATTTATTTAATACTTACACTTAAAATTTGATTTACCACCAAAAACGGCTACTTATGGCGTTAAATAACTTAAAATTTCGAGTGCAAAAACAGATCAAAAAGTAGTGCACAATTATTACAAAATAATAGTATAAATGTTTGCTTAGAGCCTCCCGCTCCGAAATTATTTTAAGTAGATCTTACCTACTAGCTTACAATTTCATCGATTGGTGTCGCTATTTAGGGCTACCCGTCGCCATAACAGATAGCGGTTTGTGTGGTTCTAAATTGCTTGCTTCCGCAATGATCGCATTGCGTTATAAGACAATGCCATACCACAAAATATTACCATTGAGAGCGAAGAATCTGTTGACCTAGCCGCTAGGCAGGTCAACAGATTCTTCGCTCTCTATTATATCGTCTATCTAATCTACCATAGTTTGAATCTGTTTCACGTCGAAATACGCCGAGATTACTATACGCTGCAACGTACAAATCCTGTTTAGCGCTCACTGTAGGCAGTCACTTTATGGCCGCACGGGGGCAGTGTACATAGTTGTTACCAATGATATGATTTACATATACAGTCATGTGCACTAATAAATATACAAGCTCATTCAAATATATACCTTATTGTTCCGCCTTAAGAGTCGAGGTGTTTACACATTGCAGGCGACTTTACAATTTTTGACGAAATATTTACATGGACACGTCAAAGGCACTTAAAAATGGATAAAAATTTCGATAAGAATTGCTTGTACCAAATGTAAAGTTTAACTTACATTTTATTTTTTAAGTTCTGATGAGAAAAAATGTATTTCCGAAATTCGGTAATCCCGCGGGTGTTTCCATACTAATGTAATGTTTAAGGTCGTTCACACTTTATTGCACTACCTATTCCGAATCCCAAGACGGTTAACAGTATCATATTGGTCGCCTTTTCTTACGAGAATATGACAAGAATATCGCTCAAGTCATCATTAGCCTACGACAATCTTTCTTTTTGTCTTCTTGTTACTTTCTATCACATCATTACAATAAAAAACATTAACAATTTATTTTTTATCGTAATTTGTTGCACTTTGCCTGGCGCAGACAAACTCTAAGGCCGCTGTCTGAAAATCAGCGTCATGGCTTTGCTGTGGCATATGCTGAGACGGGGACCATTCTTGCTGCAACATTGTTCACTAATTATTATTCTTATATTGTCTTTAATTAATTGCTTCTATTTTTCTGAATCTATGATTATTATTATGATGCGGCACAGTAGCGACCTGTGTGGAGAACATTGGTGGAGGCCTATGTCCAGCAGTGCACGTCTATTAGCTGAAATGATGATGATGATTATTATTATTATCATTATCAGTGTTTGCAACTTGATTATATTTATTTATTTATTCTTTATTGCAAAAGAAAATAAAGTACAATTGGCGGACTCATTTCTCGTCATCATCATTGGCTCACTCATTGACGTCATTCATACATTCAACGTTGACAAGTTGTCTTTTTTTTGACAGTTACATGTCATGGGTTTGGCATTTCGTAAATTTAAAACTATAATGCGCTAAGCAATGAAATATTTTACATTCTGCCGTCCGATGACGTCATTTTACGTTTTTTAGTTTTTAATTTTTTTTCTCAGTAAATAAGCAATATAAAAAATTAATAAATATATATTCGAGCAGCGGAAAAGTAAACAAAGAATTGGTATTTTTTGTTTCAGAGCTTAGCAATTATGAAATGTTGTCCATTAGAGATGCGCAGAATAAATCTCTTTAAAGACACAAGAGTCGTTCTTTTATAGAACAAAGTTATATCAATATATTGTTTTTAACTTTCATGGTCACTGAGATTAGAATAGTTGTTTACGAGTTTTCTACCATGTACTTACACAGTACACTTTCACGGCCAGATACTGTGAGTGTTGTCTGTCGAGAATAGGTGCGAGAAAATAGTGAGTGAACGGTGGTACCGCAGGTGCGCATAGTAAAAGACTGCGAAGGAGGGTAGACCGATTTGTCTGCCAGTAACAACTTACCCGCAAAAACTTCAGTTACTCCGTGACCATGGCGCTCGCAACATTGCCGAGATATCGGAAACTCAAAAATAAGGTACATGATAAAAATCCCGTAAATAACTATTCTAGAGTTTTATAACTTTCACTAATAAAACAATAACTCCGCAACTCAAACTAATCACAGATAGATTTATATTCTGATAATCCAATCTTGAATTCATATATTATTAATCTTCTATATAATCAAAACAATCCTAACATCAGAAAATTAAAGATATAAAGATGTACCTATGAAGGAAACAAGTGATTAACGGAGATATTAGCTCTTTTGCAAATAAATCTTTTTTCCTTATCACTCTCCTGAGTTACACATCTCTGACACGAATGTCAAGCCATGGAAATTGTAAGGACTTTCGTGGGTGAAATGTAAAAAAGCTTAAGCACTTGTGTAAACTTGAGCGGTATATTTTTAGGTGAGACAATGCAAATCGTGATGTGACACTCCCTTCTAATACTGTTTGTTATTTTGTCTCGTATATGTATCTTTTTAGGTGTTTAAGATAGCCTCTCCCTCATCTTAGCGTGTAATTCCAGTTGCGTCCAAAGCTGTCACTCTGGAGCCCGGGGTACGATTGGACCATGATTCTTGATTTAGGGAATTTGGTAATTACAGTGAAGCGACTGCTGTCTGACCTTCGCGACTCTTTAACAAGGGAACTAGTGATGCCGAACTATCGATAGTTTCGCTATCGATAATTGACCTCGAAAATCAGTTAGGATATCGATAGGACTATCGATACTACCGAGAGTGTCGATAGCCCAAATGGGTGTAATACTATTGACGACTTGCAATACTATCGATAGTATCGATAGTATTATAGCTAGATATCACCAAACTATCGATAGAATTGATACTTTCGATAGTTTTAAGCTATCGATAGTTTCTTATTCTTCGATAGTATTACTTAGAGTTTTAGGTTAAGCTGAAGTCTTAGTAATTTATGGAATATAGGTACCGAATCGATCAGAGAAACAACTTAAAAGCTTTGCTTTTATTGTAACTACCCACAAAAACAAAAGTAAAAAAATTATGTTGCCAACTATCAAAAAGTATACAAGATGTAATTATTTCACACAGTGAATTATGTATTTCGAGTTGAAACATATTTATTTTTCCTGTTACCTCGCATTCAGTAGAGACCATTAGAACAATAATTTATAAACAATAGTATCGAAAATAAAACGACTATCGATAGTTTAATACTATCGATACTATCTATACTATCGATAGATTTTTATTAACAAGGAACAATACTATCGATACTATCGATAGTTTATTCTTCGTTACCAACAATACTATCGATAGTATCGATAGTATTGCTTTAATGCAATAGTATTGTCTGGATCTAAGCTATCGATACAATCGATAGTATCGATAGGCTATCGATACTATTGATATGACGTCAACTATCGATAGTCGACTATCGATCGGCATCACTAAAGGGAACCAGACCAACTGAATCATAGTTACACGTTTCAGAAACAATCCGAAACGTGCAGGTTTCCTCAAGATGTTTTCCCTCACCGTCTAGCTAATTGTAGAAATGCGCACATAGATTTGAAAAATTCAGAGGTGCATGCTCCGATTTAAACCCGGTTCCCTCTATAAGTCGCGTTCTGAACCACTAAAAAGAAACCCAATCAAAGGGATACTACAAAAATAATAATTATTAAGCTCACTACACTTTTACACCATTACCATTAGTCCGACTTTAGGACTTCGGACTTTAGAGTTTATTTTCATTATGAGAAGAATTAAAGATGACTTCAATGGCGTGCCATCCATGCCCGGAAAGTTCGTTTCCTAGTAGGGTCGATTAAATCATCATCATCAGCCCATTTAAGTCCCCACTGCTGGGCCACGGCCTCCCTCAATCACATGACGGGTAATTGCCATACTCACCACGCTTGGCAGACGGGTTGGCGAGGGTTTTGATATAAATGCAGAGTTTTCCTTCTCTGGGTGCGGATGATCATACCAGCAGCTTTACCTTAGTCACCTTTTACGACACCTCGGTAAGAGTGAGGGTGGCCTATTCTATTCTGCCGGTAACCACACGGGTCGATTAAATAACTTATCTAAATTATAGTTTAAGGACTGGGATACGCCCTGGATTCCGTCATCTTGTACTCAAGGGAATGTCTTAGGGCGGAGTTCACCAAAATTTTACCAGTTACGGAAATGGGCAGTAATGATTAAGTTAAACATTAATCAGCCGTACTCACCATAATTTAATATCCAGTTAACAAAACGAACTTTAACTGACTGTAAGTTCTATGAGTATTTAAACTCAACTAAAAATAAATGTCAGATTTTCATATATTTTATGTCAATTTTTGGTATCATTTATATTTGGTAGAGTAAAGTAGGTATAATTCTGTACTTTTTCACATAGTCAGGTAGTAACGTCAAGCTGCTGTCAAAAATATTAGAAGATCAGGAGCCCAATTCTCGGGCTCGTGACATTTATTTTCATACGACATATATCACTAAAACATCGTTTTTTTGTATAGTTTTCAAGTGATATCCGCCATGTTCTTAAAATATCACAAGCACAAGAATTGGGCTGCAGGAGCTCAATTCTCGGGATCGTGACGTTTATTTTCATACGACATATATCACTAAAACATAGTTTTTTTGTATGGTTTTCGGGTTATATCCGCCATGTTCTCAAAATATCACAAGCACGAGAATTGGGAAAACATATTGACAGACTTTGTCAAGTTTTGCTACATATTATAGTGATCTGTAGTCAAGTCAATTTTTTTAAAAATATATAGGTATATTATTGGTATCGACTTACACGATGGCTCTTTGGCTTCTTCCATTTTCAATTTAAAACAAAAAATCGAGAGGGAGCCAGCAGTAGGCGTCTCCTATGTTTGGATGCGACAGGTATATTCTCTTCGTTACGGGTCGGCTTCGAATTAACCCACCAGGATCATGATTCTCATGCGCTTGAAAAGTCGAATTAGAAATGTGTATGGACAAATGTATTGGCAACATTTATTATTGTATACAAATAGATTTACATATTATTCAGTATTGATTATTCAATAATTGACAAGATGCTAACTACCTACTATTGTACACCTCGTCCTGCAGTTTATTAGTACTGGATTAAGTAACTACTACTCTTTGTTACCTATAAGGGGAACCTAAGTAGTCATGCTCACTCAAATGTCTCTGAGGTTGTGGAGCTATGTGGCGGGTCATTGCATTTCCTCTTATATGGTTGAGTGAAATGATGGCTGACACATACTTGTGAACAGGTGCCACCTTTGCGGAGTGATCTGCTTCGGTTTACCTCATAATATTCATTTTATTATTTCCTTTATTTTATTTTGTGTTACAATTATACTGTATTTCTTGGTATGAGATGACACAACATTGTACGAAAGTTTGGCGATTAAAAAAGTTAAGTTGAGTTTAATGCCGGATCTTCTCGATCAGAAACAACTTTCCGAGCCGGTGGTAGAATAGCTTTATGTTTTTTTTATTTTTTTAGTATATTTTATGTATCAACATATTATTGTATGTATTGTATGTACATGTAAATTACGGCACACATTAATTATTACATACGTACTTATAAATAGTCTTAAATTACTCAATTGTATGACGATTTGTAAGTGCTGTGTGTGATTTTTTGACATCTCTATGTTCCACTCCCATGTCGAGTGCACGAGAATTGGGCACCTGAGCGAGCACTCGACATTAAAGTCGAGTTGGAGATTTATATGGACGAATGTATGAAATCTCTGAATTCGACTTGAATGTTAATTGTACGAGAATAGCCCCTTTGGTGGCCACTCTCACTCGACAAAGAAGTCGAATGAGGGATTTCCATACATTCGTCCATATAAATGTCGAATTCGATAATTTATATCACGTCCCGAGAATCAGGCCGAATTCTCGTGCTCGTGATATATATTTTCATACGACTTATGCCATGTTTTCAAAATATCAGGTGCACGAGAATTGGGCCGCTGGAGCCCAATTCTCGGGATTTCGATATGAAAAAAACATGGCGGATATCACCTGAAAACCATAAAAAAAACTATGTTTTTGTGATATATGTCGTATGAAAAGAAATATCACGAGCCCAAGAATTGGGCTCCTGGAGCCCAATTCTCGGGCTTGTGACATTTATTATCATACGACATATATATCTAAAACATAGTTTTTTTATGGTTTTCAGGTGATATCCGCCATTTTTTCAAAATATCACGAGCACGAGAATTGGGCTCCTGAGATGTAAACATTATATCGTAGTGTGAACGACTCCTAAAATCTTAAAATAGAATGTAAGCACCTTTTTGTTAAGCACCAAAACCAGTCGTAAAATAAATATAATGCCACAGTGTAAAGAGCAAAAGCCACAATGCCAATAACAAGAGAAGAAAGAAAGAAAGAAAATATTTATTATTATAGACATCACAACACAGAGCATATAGCAGTTGTAAACATGACACAATTTGGCACAAACAGAAAACAAAACAAAAAAAACATAAAACAATTATAAATACATATAAATAAAACCAAAAGGAAAAAAACAAAAATATACTCAATCATGTCCAGACAGTGCCAAACGAACGATCCAACGAATGAGTCGCTTTAGGGCCCGGGGAGCGCTTAGTCCATGATTCAGGATTTCGGGTGTCCGGTAATTACGATGAAGCAAATGCCGTCTGACTCTCGCAACCCTTTAACAGGGGAACCAGACCAACTGAATCATAGTGACACGTTTCAGAAACTATCCGAAACGTACAAGTTTCCTCGCTGCCAAGTTAATGAATATAAATGCAATTTTGAAAGATCAAGACGTGCATGTCGATTCGAATCTATGACTCACGTTTAGCATGGTTTTATTTACTGAGCTTCCGTTGGTTATACGGTCATCCAAAGGAGACACACAGGTGTGAAAGGGACTAAGATTTCGTAAATATTGGGTCGTTAATTCAGTTATGTTCTATAGCTCGAACGCCACAAAGTCGACCTCCCATAGTTTGCGGTATGCGGGGCGCAGAGTGTACGGCCAACCCAAAAAGTTAATATCTATATAGTCTATTTAGGCTAATCAATCAGTCGGATGTCAACGGTCGCCGTCACAGACCAATAGACGAATGACGACGGATGATGTTTGCAGCGTTGGAGCGTGCATTGGAGCGACGACGCACCGAACACGCTGCGGATGCGCAACGAATTTGCTGGCGTTTTTCTTCGTGGCCGCCACAAAAACGCATAAGGAGAAGAGAGGAGGAGATAAGTCTGAACGCCAGACTTATGTCCGCGGCAAAACCGTCGTGCGGCGTGAACGCTGCGCAGCTACGACGTGTTCGCTGCGTCATCGCTCCGATATTTGAAAACGCTCGCAATCCGCCAGTGTGGCAAGTCCCTAAAGAGAACTTTTTCGATTGGTCAAGCGAACTCCGCCCTCCCGCTTCCCGCGGTCCATGGGGAGGTCAACTTTGTGGCGGTAAAGCTCTAGGCCTTTTTATTTATTTAATTATTTTATTCAAGGAAACATACAGCTTTTTACATATTTATTTTATTATTAATTTATTAAACAAACAACATTTACATTAAAATACAGTACTGTACTTTTCTGCGGGATCACGGGAGTCTCTAACTTAAAAAAAAACTTATATGCTACTCTAAATTAGCTAAAAAATATGTTATAAGTTTTCTTGTGTTTTCTTTAAACAAATGGCATTGCATGGCATGGCATGGCAGGCATGGCAGGCAACTTTGGAAACTATTAAAGTTTCCAAAGTTAAGTCATACACAATACTATTCTGGTAAGAGACACGCCTAATCGGTAAAATTAAAGATAAAATAATATAATACCTACTGAGTAGGTACTTAAAAATATTTAAAAATTTCAAAACACTATGGTAAAGCTTACATTACTCGTGCTTTAACTTGTGCATTGTCAGCAGGTACTTTGCCAGCTGCTCGTGGAATACGTCTATGTGAATGAAACTTTTATTATATGCACTGGTTGTTCGCACACCTTGTTACACTGTGATAACTGTCTAGCTTGTTGTATTTAGAAGTAATTTGTGACTATCGTGTTTGTTAAAGGCGTGTGGGAAGCTTTTACGTAGTAGACACCACACGAGTAAAAACTCGGATTTATTAGGTAAACATAAAATTAGCCCTAACGATGTGGAAATTACTACCGAGTCACGAAACTTTATTAGTGCTGATGGTGGCAAGCTTTCGGATATGTTTGAGCTGGATAGAAGTTAAAGTAAACTTTTTTTTTACATAATGGCGGACAAAGGACCAGACGGCTCACCTGATAGTAAGTGATTATCGCCGCCCATGAACACCTGCAATACACGAGGCGAATAAATAAAGGGAGAAATAAGCTATTTCTTGAAGATCACCAGTTTTGCTCGGATCATGCAGTTTTATCTCTTTGAAGAGTCGAAAGTTTGAATAAACACGCCCCTTCTTGCCGAAGCGTGGTTCTTCCACAGACAATAAGTATTTTAATGATTACCCTAAATAAATGGAAAAGGCCGAAAATTTACCGTAACCCATACTATTTTCCTTTTCAAGACGTCATCATTCAGAGTGGAAAAATAAAACTAGGAACGTTTTCTTTTAGTAAAACATTAATATTTTGAGGCCCTCCAGGGCCCAATGCTTTTTCTACCTGTTTATATTACACGAAATAACAATAATTGATGTGATTTCGTTGTCCTCTGCCGAACACATCGTCTATTATGTAAAACATGTTTCGTTTTTCCTACTCATGGCTTTGAGGCAAATGTCAAGTTTGAGCAAGATCATTACGTAAATAGATGAAGTCGTTAAGCAAGTAGACGTGAAAAACATTTTCTTCAAAGACAAGTTCTAACAAAATAAGAAGCTTTGGATGCTATGGAGTCTGGGGTACTTTTAGATTATGATTCAAACTTTGGGGAGTCTGGTAATTACAACAAAGCGACTGCCGTCTGACCTTTGCAACCCTTTAACATGGGAACCATACCAACTGAAATTATGGTTATACATTTTAGAAACTATCCGAAACTGACCGTGGGGGAGCCATGCTTCGGCATGAATGGGCCGACTCGACCGGAGTGATATCACGGCCTCACAGAAAACCGGCGTGTAGCTACAATGTACTGTGTTTCGCTGCGTGAGTGAGGGTACCGGAGGCCTGATCGGGGGGAAAGGGGGATTTAAAGGTTTACTGACTCCAGTGGTGTCGCGAGTGTCTGTGGGCGGCGGCTCGTTTACTTACCATCAGGTGATCCGTCTGCTCGTCTGTCACCTGTCACCATCATATAAAAAAATAACGTGTTAGGTTTCTTCACGTTTTTATTCACTGCTGAGCTAATGGTACGAATATGCACATGGATTGAAATAATCTATAGGTACATTATTTGATTACTTTGATTCGAATATATGACCTCCCGTTAGGTATTCCCATATTATTTTTCACTAAGCTAGTATCGCACTTTCACATTAGGTTTAAATTACCAATAAATTCTTAAGATGAGGACAAAATTACTACACATTTATTTCCTGCACTGTACACAATGTTCTACATTCATGTAAGTAATGGACAACATTTCAAAATTGCTAAGCTCTGAAACAAAAAATACCAATTCTTTGTTTACTTTTCCGCTGCTCGAATATATATTTATTCATTTTTTATATTGCTTATTTACTGAGAAAAAAATTAAAACTAAAAAACGTAAGATGACGTCATCGGACGGCAGAATGTAAAATATTTCTTTGCTTAGCACATTATAGTTTTAAATTTACGAAATGCCAAACCCATGACATGTAACTGTAAAAAAAAAAGACAACTTGTCAACGTTGAATGTATGAATGACGTTGACAATGTTGACACTAGTGTTATTTACCTTTGACAGTAGTACCTTTTTTTTATCAAAACAATGATAAGCAAAGGAATATCGCTGTATTCAACCGTCCGATGACGTCATTTGGCACTTACGTCTATTTAGAATAAAAAGAATTTCAATAATTATTTTATGCTTGAAAATGGACAAATTTTGAAAAAAGAAAAAATATGGGTCTGTTCATTTTATGTCTATTTTCATATAAAAAAACAATATGGACATGTTAAAAAAATTAAATGTTGTCCATTATTTATCTCTGCCTTGTTCTACAACACATATCAGTGCTTTTGTTTGCTTCCGTTTCGGCCAAATGACTGCTTTTATGGGTACCATCTTACCTTTAACCGGGGGATCTTTTATAGCTTCTACGTGTGCAAGGGAATGGCCGTGTGGTCCCCGGCAGAGTAGAATAGGCCACCCTCACTCTTACCGAGGTGTCGTAAAAGGCGACTAAGGTAAAGCTGCTGGCATGATCATCAGCACCCAGAGAAGGAAAACTCTGCATTTAAATCTAAACCCTCGCCAACCCGTCTGCCAAGCGTGGTGAGTATGGCAATTACCCCTCATGTGATTGAGGGAGGCCCGTGCCCCAGCAGTGGGGACTTAAATGGGCTGATGATGATGATGATGATGATGTGCAAGGGAACGTAACATACCATAGTGATGACCTAATGCATAAAAAGACGAGATTATAGTCTTTCGACTATAGTAGGAATGATCGAAAATCTTGGTTTGCCACTAAATATTAAATATGAACATCGCGGTAACGAGTCCATAACCTTTTTTAACCGATTTAAAAAAAGGAGGTTCTCAATTCGACATAAATATATGTCGAATATGCCGATTACTTTGCCATATAAGTATACAGCCAAAGTGTTCTATCACATCGATACACCCGTGGCGCTCATATAAATAGTGACATATCTATCGTCAACAGTAACGTTATGTAATGTCACCAAGTGGGGCTACCAGGGCGCCCCACTTACATGAGACAGCCAAATCACCATAATGTAACCAAGCAACATTTTCGCCATATTAATCAATACAACTGCAAAATTATACCCTATGTCATGAGCACAAAGGTCAAAATAAATTACAAGCTGGGAAGTAACAATGATGTCACATAGTCAAGAAAAATTTATCTAATCTAAATTAAACCATATTTTCTGGGCAATAAAGTTTCTTTTATTTATGTGTATCGATATATTTGACTAGTTTGGGTGCTTCGTTATCATTGACGCTTTGCCTGTTGTTATAATATCTATGTATTTAACAACACGGTGTATCGATATATTTGGTCAGGCGGATTCTGTTGACCCCCAGTTTAGCCCCTCCGGCCCAGGACCGATAGAGATAAAGATAAAGACATTTACTTACGAGAACATGTGTATGAACATGGTTTGGGGCGGAAACCCCTCTCCTGTGGCTTTTGTTGTTCTGGGCCCGGGGCCCTGTCCGGTGTTACGCCACGCGTGACAGCGTTTGACTTGGGCTCCACCGGAGTGGAGCGCCTTCGGGCGCATTGGCCGAAAGGCTTTGTTCCGAGTCCGGCGCTAGGATTTTTAGCCGAGGTGGCTCAGTCGTTGGACGATGTGCCAATTTTCCCGGCTCCGCATCCAGCGGTGTTGGGTCTTGCGGCGGCTTCGCTTTGAAGCCTGCGGTGTTTACTTCCCCAACCCACTCTGCACTGCAGCCAGCAGTGTATGGGTGGGGAAGGGTAGCCCTCCTCCCGGTGGTGTTTGCATTGCAGCCAGCAGTGTGGGTGTCATTCGGGGGTTGGTGTTTGGTGGGCCGTGGGAGAGGCCGTGGATCCTTTTGGACCGGAGTGCCTCCTTGTCCTGAACGGTTCTCAGCGGGACCCCTCGAGGTCACAGGCACCGTGTTCCGTTCGGAATTTTCCAAGCAATGGTCGGAAAAAGCCTCGGGAGTTTTTAGTGGCTATGCCCCTGGGAGCACCCTAGGGGAGAGCCCCATACTACCCGGCCGACTCCCAGCGGCCAGGTGTGCATAAGGCGGCGCCTACTCCCGGCGGCGACGTCGGCTACTTCTGAGCCGGCGGCATTTTCTCTGAGTCATCAAAAAAACAAAGGCAAACATTATCATGACGCAGGCAATCCTGCGTCGTTGACGGTTTTGAGCAAGAAGGTTATAGATAAGAATGGAGACAAAATATCTCCTAATACCTATTTGAAGGCAAATATTCTTTCTCGCTCGGTAGGTCACCCTTACAAATACAAAATTACGGACATTAGACATATTCTCGAGTCCTCCGAATAAATAGATCTTTTCTGATGGTCATGTGGTGTCTGCCCCTATGCAGACGTCTGGTAACAGCTCATTCCAGATTAGCAGAGATTATAGTGAAATGACATTCCCTCTTATTCCAAAACGTGGTTAAAATAAGTAGTGGGATTAATACTGGCAATAACTGAGGAACTAGACTTCACATTATTAAAAAATAAAGCTTAACGTTACTTAGTATATCAACTATAATACTTAAGTAAACCCACCCGGACCCCTAGTTTAAAATGGTACTAAAATAATAACCTCAAAATATCGATTCAGTAACCATGACAACTTATCCCTGTGACAGTTCATTC
>JADPWL010000836.1:0-10661 GCA_019059595.1 Marasmia exigua | reverse complement strand
CCCATAATCTACAGGTGTTAGTTATGTCAGACCTGTGTCAAAGCCTTGTTTGTTTGCCTCGTTTAGTCTTTATTCAAATAAATGCAACAGGAAGACAATATTACCACGTTTTATTAATCATCTTGTATTCGATAGATGCTTTATCAACAACGTCACATGCAACAACATATACCGATGTCCATAAACATATATCTCAGTTGTTGCGCGATACCGACCTAGAACTAGTGCGTTGAACAATAATTATGACAAAGAACAACTAATATAAACTATTGAAATAAAGTTTCGTATGATATAAACGAAAATGGGCTACAACTCATTACTCCGCGTTTTGAAGTCGAGTGAAGTTAAGAACAGATTATTTGGAGATGTTCTGAACAAAGTGAATGGTGCTAGAAATTTTACTGTTGTAGGATACAATTTTGCAGTAAGTGTATTTTTTTAATACATATTTTTATATTTACAAAATATAAATATTTCATTAAAATAACCAGGTACCAGTAAGATAAATAAGTAAAAAGATACAAGGTGCACCTATAATGCGAATGAATGAAATATTTTTTTTATAACACAAAACAAAACCATTTTCTGAATGCATATAAGTAAATCATAAATTTAGTAGATAAGATGCCTGAAAAGAAATATTTAATTACCTTTCAATGATTTCGAATATGTGTGTGTTTGAGATAGTAACTTGGGGTCATCAGGTACCTACATAATATGTAGGTACCTACCTACAGACAGCGTTTAATGAAAACCACAAGCCAAAGGGATTGCTGATGACCCCAAGTTACTTTCTCAAACACATACAGATGTTAGGTATCTACATCTGCCATACCAAGAAAAAAAAGAAACTGGCCCACCCCATACATTTTTAAATGTAGTCCAATATGTGTTACAAAGCTCTCGTGAATAATCTACTAACTTCATTTTTCCATACTTCAGAACCTTCTGACCTCAAACGATCATGGAACTACATCTCTAGGTCCATTAATGATAGACAATATTCGTACCTACTTTGGACGAACTTTACCAAACACCCAGAGCCCAAGCTGTCTCTTGATAATAGTGAACAGTAAGGTCGTGTGGTCCCCGGCAGAGTAGAATAGGCCACCCTCAGTCTTACCGAGGTGTCGTAAAAGGCGACTAAGGTAAAGCTGCTGGCATGATCATCAGCACCCAGAGAAGGAAAACTCTGCATTTATATCAAAACCCTCGCCAACCCGTCCGCCAAGCGTGGTGAGTATGGCAATTACCCCTCATGTGATTGAGGGAGGCCCGTGCCCCAGCAGTGGGGACTTAAATGGGCTGATGATGATGAAGGTACCGGAACAATTGGCTGTAATAACAGGGCCGTTTTAGGGAACATCGAGGCTCAGGACCTACCTACATATAGGATTTAGTCCTATTGGGGACAAGGTTAAGGGTCGCCGGAGAAAAAGGGTTTATGATTAGTTTAGGAAATTTTTGAGTGTCTCAATAGCTTTCTATCAATACCTAGCAATCCCTAGGTCACGTACTTAGGCATGAGAGATACAGGTTGCTTTCCATTTAAGTCCCCACTGCTGGGGCACGGGCCTCCCTCAATCACATGAGGGGTAATTGCCATACTCACCACGCTTGGCAGACGGGTTGGCGAGGGTT
The DNA here is from genome assembly GCA_019059595.1 of Marasmia exigua. NCBI lineage: Eukaryota > Metazoa > Arthropoda > Insecta > Lepidoptera > Crambidae > Marasmia > Marasmia exigua. The sequence goes on along the minus strand of JADPWL010000836.1, from coordinate 9,020 downwards.
TTGAAATGCAGAGTTTTCCTTCTCTGGGTGCTAATGATCATGCCAGCAGCTTTACCTTAGTCGCCTTTTACGACACCTCGGTAAGAGTGAGGGTGGCCTATTCTACTCTTTTTTTTTTTTTTGGTAACGCAGGGAGAATGCCGCCGGCTCAGAAGGAACCGACGTCGGCACCGTTGGTCGGCGCCGCCTTATGCACACCCGGCCGCTGGGAGTCGGCCGGGTAGTGTGGGGCTTTCCCCTGGGGTTCTCCTAGGGGCATACCCACTAAACTCTCTGCGACAGTTTCCATCCCTCGCCCGGGAGAAACTCTCAGAGCGGGAACGCGGGCTATAGGACGAACCTTGCCACCGCGAACCCGCTCAGGGCGAAAGAGGCTCGCCAGTACGGCCTCTTACCAAACTCCGGTCCAACGGACCTAGGGCCTCTCCCACGGCCCACCAAACACCGCCCCCCGAATGGCGCCCACACTGCTGGCTGCAGTGCAAACACCACCGGGAGGAGGACTGCGAGTACCCTTCCCCACCCATACACTGCTGGCTGCAGTGCAGAGTGGGTTGGGGAAATAAAACCCACAGGCTTCAAAACAAAAAACGCCGCAAAACCCAACTCCGCTGGATGCGGAGCCGAGAAAATTGGCACCACCGGTCGACATTGAGCCATCCTGGCTAGACGACCCAACGCCGGACCTCCAGCACATGGCCTTACGGCCGCTGAGCCCAAAGGCTCTCCACCCAGTGGGGCCCACGTCGAAAACGCTATCACGCGTAGCGTGACGCCGGACAGGGCCCCGGGCCCAGAACAAAAAAGGCCACAGGAGAGGGGTTTCCGATGCCCCAAACCGTGAGGCTGGTCCTAGGCCCCGGGGGGGCTCAACTGGGGGTCGACAGAACGACTCCAGGAGCCCTCCCGTGTGTGTGCAGCTGTTAGCCGTCGAGTAGCAATGGGTGATGCCGATTACTACCCGCCGTTGCCCAGGGACGCCAGGACCCTTTCGGTAGCAGCTCCAAACAGAGCAAAAATACTACTGAAAGGGCCACACGAGGAGGCCGCCGCACCGTAGTCCCCTGGCCTATTCTACTCTGCCGGGGACCACACAGGTTGCTTTAACTCATCATGATGGGTAAAATAGTGGGGACTCGACCTGTTGGAACGAGGAAAAAGTCGTAGCTGCAAAATATAAGGGATTCGACTAGTATCACCTCTGTGGAACGGCTTCTTCGTCTCGCAAAAGCGACGGTAACCTTCTGAACCGAAGAGGCACCCATAGAAGAAGCATTGTGCTGTGTTTCTCTGCTTCCGGGGGAAGGGGGGTTCAAAGGTTGTGCCTCCACTGGTGTCGCGTATGTCTATGGGCGGCGGCAATTGCTTACCATCAGGTGATTCGTCTGCTCAACTGCCACCTATCACATAAAAATAAGAAGAATAGCTTTCTGATACCCATTACATATAAATTCATTCAAATTGCTATGCCCTTGCAGGGCGTCACATGTATACAAATACAAATAACTTTATTGTGCATAAGTAACTACAATTTGTACACACTGTAAATAGTTCAATAACATACTTATTAGATAGGTATATTAAACTAATTAGTTAAATCTTGTCTAAGCCAAAACAATGTTTAATAACACATAATGTAGGTAGGTACAGAGATATAATCCTTTACCTTCCGTACCGCAATATTACTTTTAAGACCTTATATAATTATGTAATGTGATTATGCAATATATGAATATGAATAGAATTTATTCGGAAGTCTACTAATTGAATGACAAACTACGAGTAACTCTCAGTTCATTGGACATGTGGCCCACAGTAAAGACTCGAGATCGTTTGGTGGTGCAGGGGAAAGTTGAGTGAAATGAATCACGTGGACGCTCTTAAACAGGATCGTGTTTGATTTCATGCATGAAATCTTTGGAACATTTCGGAATCAAAGAGTGTTCTCACTCCGTCAAACATAGAACTAAATAGCGATGCATCACAAGAACAGCGATATCACAAGGATGGATCGTGATTATCATGCATGACCACTTTAAGGCAGCTGTCTCACCGGCAGCGATGAGCGAGAAACAAGGAAAGCTAGAAAGTTAGTTGAAACGAGTTCTCGAGAATTGGGAACTCGCTATAGCCCAGAGATAAAACCTATCGGAACTACACTCGCTTTCCCGATTCTCGCCAACTCGTTTCTAGTATAAGGCGACGGGTAGCCGTAATTAGCGACACCATTCGTTTTTAATTGTTAGCTACTAAACCGGATCTATTTTAAATAAATTCATAAATAAGTAGTAGTTCTTACAAAGTAACCATTATTTTAGTAATTGCTAAAAGTTGGCACTTTGCACAGATAATAAGAATTTTGTTTGATTGTACAAACATAATATGTATTACACAGGTACATCTCAAAATATTCTTGTTATATATCGTTGCCGTGTGGTCCCCGGCAGAGTAGAATAGACCACCCTCACTCTTACCGAGGTGTCGTAAAAGGCGACTAAGGTAAAGCTGCTGGTGTGATCATCAGCACCCAGAGAAGGAAAACTCTGCATTTATATCAAAACCCTCGCCAACCCGTCTGCCAAGCGTGGTGAGTATGGCAATTACCCCTCATGTGATTGAGGGAGGCCCGTGCCCCAGCAGTGGGGACTTAAATGGGCTGACGATAATAAACCAGATCTATTTTAAACAATTTCGGGGTAACAACCTCTCGGCAAACACTTATACTATTTATGAATTAACCATGCACAAATGTTGGGTCCGTTTTTGTACGCGAAAAATTGATTACCGCCAAAAGCGGCCGCTTTTAGCGTGAATCAATTTTTCACGTATAAATGTTGGATCCGCATTTGTGCATGGTTATTTAATAAATAGTATAAGTGTTTGCCGAGAGGTTGTAACCCCGAAATTGTTTAAAATAGATCCGGTTTAGTTGCTAACAATTAAAATGGACTGGCGTCGCTAGTGTGCCCTACCCGTCACGTTAAAGCTTTCCTCGCATCTCGCTCGTTGCCCAGTGGGACAACTGCCTAAGAAAAGTCCCTTCAGTTACTACTTTAATTATATTAAATCGTAGATTCATTAAATTTATTTCAACTTTGCATTACCTTAGTAATTGCGGAAATGTTTTATTTGGTTTATTATTTTAATTAGATTTCATCTTATTTATCTGAACTCTTTGATACGCACTCATTGTTATCGTATTTTGAGGTCAAGTTCTCAACATCCTTGTAGGTATCTTGTTTCATAATTTATTTATTTGTCACATTGATTAAGTTTATTTTATTGGAAATATTTTTGTAATAAGGGGCTTTTTGTTTGAAAGTTTCCACTGTTTGGACGGATTCAGGCGCGAACCGTATGCGTTCGTAGTGGAATTTATAGACTATATCGATCTCAAATTTTGATAAGTTCAATATTAAGCCTCATATTAAAACCTGCCTAATGAAGAAAGGTTACTATAGTGTACAAGAGTATTTAAATGATAAGGATTATTGGTCATGATAATCGATTAGTCTTGTGAGTTGTTATTCATCATCATCATCATCAGCCCATTTAAGTCCCCACTGCTGGGGCACGGGCCTCCCTCAATCACATGAGGGGTAATTGCCATACTCACCACGCTTGGCAGACGGGTTGGCGAGGGTTTTGATGTAAATGCAGAGTTTTCCTTCTCTGGGTGCTGATGATCATGCCAGCAGCTTTACCTTAGTCGCCTTTTACGACACCTCGGTAAGAGTGAGGGTGGCCTATTCTACTCTGCCGGGACCACACGGCGTTATTCATAGTAGTCTGTTAACTTTACAATTGTATTTTTTTTCTTCTCAATTGAAACTCTGTAACATCAACAATATTTGAAAAGAGTAACTACTGAGTTTCTTGCTGGTGTCTTCTCTAGTAGAAATCGACATTCCGAACTAGCAGTAAATGATAATATGTGTACCTATATTGACATTCATAAGTGTTCTGTATGGACCTAAATTGAATAAAGAATTTTTTATTTTATTTATTTTATTGTAGGTGTAGTTTTGATAAATAACTTCCTTGACTCTATTTCTAGGTAGTTTTTGGCTTTATCGTGTTCCTCTCGGTGTTTATGTACTTTAAGATAAAAGGTAGAGATGAAACGGATAGTGATTTGGCCGGATACCGGATACCGGATATTCGGCTAACTACGAGGCCGGAGCGCCGGATATCCGGCCACCGGATATTCGGCCGCTTATCGCGTTACAATTGATTTGAATATGCGCGCGTGATTAAGATCGGAAATATTCGGACGCATTCGGCGTGATCGGCATTCGGCCGGCACGACTCGCGGCGTTCGAGTGTAATCGCTCATGTCAGGTTGTGTGCATTTGTTTATTCCATTGTTTTTCTTTCTATTTAACTTGTCGATTATTAAAAAATGTCAGTATCAAAAAAAAGATCGCCAATTTGGCAATATTTTGATTTAAAAAGTGACGATAACAAGTACGCGTCATGTTTATTGTGTCACGTTGAAATTTCTCGCGGTGGTGAAGGAAAAAAGGCAGGTATGTAAGTTTTAGAGGTTATGTTTTTGCTTCAATTTTAATGCGAGAATACTCTTATATTTTCAAACTTATTTTGTTAATAAACAAACATACTACTTAGCAGTATTCTTAAATTAGTTATTTCGCTGGTCATTCATTTCATTTTAATTTTCATTACTACTACTACAATCTCAATTTGAAATTTTAAATATTTTTTTTTCTAAACGATATTTTATTAATGCAAGCTTCAGACTTCAGTTTATTTATGCATATTGTGAATGGGTAGGTACTAGGTACAATATTTTAAAATACGTTTCTTTTTCATTCATCAGGTACGTCTGCCATGAGTAATCATTTAAAGTCCAAACATCCAGAGGAGTCTAGATTGATAAGTACAAGTAAAACTAGCGAAATTTCAAGACCAATTACGGTTTCACAACGTGCCAATCCCAGCCCAATTGCTCCTTCTACAACTGCAGAAAAACAGCTAACACTGTCGGAATCGTTTGAAAGAAAATTACTTTGGGATGTGAATGATGCCAAAGCCAAAAAGTATCATTATTTAATTGCAGAAATGATTGCAATAGATAACGAGCCGTTCAGTATTGTAGAAAAGGTTGGGTTTAAAAGACTTTTAGAACAAGCGCTACCTCGTTATGAATTACCAAGTCGCACTTATATATCTCAAAAAATTATTCCAGACATCTACAATAGAATTCGCGACAAAATAAAAGCAAACATTTCTAAAGCTATTGCAATTTCTGTTACGTCTGACATTTGGACCTGCCTGCACAATAGTTCCAGTTTCCTAAGTTTCACAGCCCATTGGTTGTCTCCGGAATTTCAGCTGAACCACGGCGTTCTTGCTATGAAACCGTTTTCAGGATCACACACAGGTGAAAATATAGCAAACGAACTGAACGCTATAGCTGCTCGCTGGGATATTGAGAAAGATAAAATTCACTTACTAATCCATGATAGTGGAGCTAATATGGTGAAAGGAGCTCGAGTTGGAGAGTATCATTCCGCTAGATGTTTCATACATTCGCTTCAGCGAGTTATTGATAAGTCAATGAAGGTCCAGGCTGAGCTATTAGAAGTGATTGCTACTGGTAGACGTCTAGTAACTCATTTCAATCATTCAGGTTTGGCACAAGAAAAATTACTTGCAATTCAAAAGGAGTTAAATTTGCCGCAGCATCAGTTAGTGCAGGACATCAACACGAGGTGGAATTCTACCTACTACATGGCTGTACGCTTGGTGGAACAAAAAAGGGCTATCTCTCTTTATGTTGTTGAACATGAGACACTGACTAATTTGACGATACAACAGTGGGGTCTGTTGGAGCAGTGCATAAACCTTTTAAAACCATTTGAAGAAATAACAAAAATTACAAGTTCTGGCCTTTCCTGTATATCCGAAGTGATACCACACGTTTATGCACTAAAAAAGTATTTGGATAAAACCGAGACAGCACAAAGAACACCAGACTTAGCACGTTTAAGAGCCTCCTTGAAAGCTGAATTGGAAAGTCGTTTTAAATCCTTAGAAGAAGATCTAAACTTCATAATTGCTACCTTTCTAGACCCAAGATTCAAATCAGACTATTTAGGAGTTCTTGAAACTGAAAAAGCCCGACAGAAAATCCTGATAGAATATATAAAAAACTCTTACGACGATTCTTCTTCCGACAGTAATAGATCATCGCCGTCTTCAACACCTGCTAAACGACAAAAAGAAGATGAAACTGGATCAAATTTTACACGCGAAGCTCATAACACTTTTTGGGACTGTTTCAATGAAGTGGCAAAGGACAACAGTAGCAGTTGTCGCGATCAAGAAAAACAAAATCCAATTTCTAATGAGATTGACTTTTTCTTAAAGTTATCTCGAATAGATCGCAATCGCGACCCATACCTTTGGTGGTCGGTCAATTCAAACCAATACCCTCAATTGGCGAAGTTTGCAAGAATTTATCTTGGAGCACCTGCCAGTAGCGTTTACAGCGAAAGGCTATTTTCAGAAGCTGGTCTAGTATACGAAGCCAAGCGGAGTCGCCTCTTACCAACAAATGCTTAAAACCTAGTATTCATTCACCATAATTTGCCGCTAGTTAATTTTGAGTACTAACACTAAGTAAATTTTTAGTAATTAACTTTTTATCAAACAATTTCTGTCATTATTTTAATTTAATAATTGGTGTCCGTCCATAACCTATTGTTATATTATTTTTATTTCATATATGTGTGTGTATGTGCAAAATAATCCGTTACTAATATTATAAATTCAGTCTGTTTGTCTGTCAGTCTGCTACTCTCTCACGCCTAAACTAAAGAACTGATTTTGATGAAATTTGATACAGAGATAAATTAGACAACGAGAAAAATATAGATAGGCTTAGAAACTTTTGTATTCCCACAGAAAAGCGCGATATAGACGAGTTTAGGGCGTAAAGCACTCAGCGCGAACGGTATCGCGGGAAACATCTAGTATTCGGTATTCGGCCGGATAGTGCCCTACTATCCGGTATCCGGCCGGATAGTGAAAATAGGCCGGATAGGCCGGATACCGGATAGTTACCGGATATCCGTTTCATCACTAATAAAAGGTATCCTTGGTTAAAATCGGTAGTATCACAGGGGCATACCAAGTAAAACCACAACAGCGCATCCCCATAAGAGCACGTGAAACCAAATTTACCTGTTTCATGCTGAATTTAAATTGAAAACAGGTTCTTAGGTACACTAAGCAACAAAAGTAGCTTAACACTTTAGTACCATGTCAAAGTAGCATTTTTCACGAACCCCTTAGAAACTGACTATAATAGGCAAAACAGTTACTTCGACATGGTACTAAAGTGTTAAGCTACTTTTGATGCTGACTGTACCTAAATAGACATGCACCGCCTCGGTGGCGTAGTGGTTAGTGGGTCGCACTACTTGCGGCGGCTGCGCAAGAGGTCCCGTGTTCGATATACCTAAGTCTTCGGTAAGAAATTCTTAGTGTCAGCCCGGAATCTGGAAGTTGGCGGTCTTGTACCTACACAGACATGCATCCAAACCTGATTCTTTTCATAGAAAGCCATACTTGAAAAACCGCGTGAATCCGATAGTACAGTGGTGACGAGCTGGGTGATGTTCTTTCTCTACCGCTCCCGCATAGAGATGCATTAAAGCTGTGCCAGGGTCGGTTGGATCTCTTTCTCACACTGTGAATTTTTTTCCGAAAATGGCATATTTCGTTTAAAACGCGCGTCTTCTAGTTCCATGGGTATCTATCTACCTATAGGTGAAGTTACATAGTTTGTTTATTGCCTATATCCACCTGTTGATAACTAATTGTCTGGACGTTATCGTGAACTCATTAAAAGTGCGGTTGCAAAATAAATGGACTCGTTATCAGGAGTAGATACAATCGCTAGATAAAATCTATCTATTTAGGGTAGGTGTTAAATTTCGGCATTAAGTATATATCATTTTCAGAGGTGGGTTTTATCCACCACTTCGTTTCGGGACATCAGTTTATTTATTTATTTATTTATTGATAAAGATTTACCAACAACATATCGGTTTGCACATACAATATCAATACAAGGATTCCTTAACTAAAAGATATGCCTATTATAGGTAAATACAGCATTATTGAACTCAATTACGACTAAAATATAGTTATATTAGGTAAATTATCTACTAACTATTAATTTTTATCTACAACTCACAATCCTTCAGCTTATCATTACACTTCTGCTTATATGTATGGATGGTAATATAAATGTTATGATCCTTTATGTCATTTTATGAGCGCATACACCGGTATAAAGGAGCACACCTACCCAGGTTGGTTCTACAATGAGGCAAACTAAAAAGATTTCTGGAAGGATGCCTGGGGTTGTGGTAAGGGATGGATATATCAACCTGTTGTAGGAGACCAGGACAACTCAAGCTACCATGAACGAGCTTATGCAACAAAACCAGATCCGAAACTTTACGTCGATGTTTCACTTTATTCCAATAGATGACTCTAGGTGTCGCTTACATCGCACAAGCCTGTCGTCTTTTGGACTACCTATTAGCGTGGCCACTGTCCTTTACCTCTTTATAAATAGTATTAGATTAATTAGTAGGGGCAAATTACCTAACAATCCTAATAAGAATTGTAGTGTAAGAATACGAGTAAACCCGGAGTCTGGAAGTTGGCGGTCATATCTTGTACCCCCGTGCCTCGGAAAGCACGTTAAGTCGTTAGTCCTGTACCCGATCCCTCTCGGGTCTTGTCACAGTAGTGTCCCATCGGAATATGAGGGTAAGGGAATAGAGAGTGCACTTGTATTTGCGCACATACTTGAGTTTAAAGGTTGACAGCGCACTTGTGATCCATCTACTCGGCTGCCACCTATCACATAAAAAAATCAGAGGGACCAGACTTCCTAAATACTTGGTTATGGTCTAAGCGTATCCCTGGCTCCGAAGCGTTCGCTTTGGATGCACCTAGGAGTTACACGCTACATAAGC
>JADPWL010000835.1:0-13127 GCA_019059595.1 Marasmia exigua | reverse complement strand
GAACCATACACGAGAGCGACTCATCGCGCCGCGCGCATTACAATTCTAGACACGTAATGCGGCCGACAACGCCCCTGCTGTTTAGGTGCAAAACGCGATAGAGGATTGCGGCCTCCCACATCGTATGTGTTTTGTACCGTACATTAAAATTTGCCTATAAATGAAATGAATAAAGATCCATTACCTAAGTGAAAAAGTCCAATCAGTATCCGAGGATACAACTAAAGATATTTCGATTACCTATTTGCCGGAATTTCACAAAGGATTTTTTATCTCAAACACTTAAAATATGGTATTGTGACGGTTTATTATTTTTTTTATGTACTTACTTTTGTCGTAATCCATATTTATAATACTAAATACGCAGGTTGCAATGCCTACCGAAATGTACTAGTCAGTCAAATGTTTTACTACTGATACGAAACTCAATTTTAACATATCCTAAGCATATTAAAGTGATAAACAGACAAATAATAAATATTTTGCCCAACCCAAAGGGTATGTGTTATCCGCACAGCGTATATCATTTAATTGACCAATTTTATTATTATGATAAACTGTGCTTCAAGAAAGCATCGGTAAGCTCAGTTCGTTATCAGTAGCCAACTGAATCTGCAGAATGATAAATATATTTCCTACTCGTTTTATTAGCTATACCTACTATGGTACCTATATATTATGGAATATAATAAAAACAGTTGCCTAATAAATGATTAATTATCACTTGACATTGACAAATTACCGTCTTAAAAGAAATGGGTGCCATTTACAGAAGACACAAAGTAGCAATTACGGATAGGATTTAGAAGAACACGGAGAACCTTGAAGTTCATTTCATTTCAAATTAAATCCAATTATTTTTTAACGAAACAGGGAAAATCTGTTTCATTGTGATATAGTTCTTATTAGAACGCCAGGGAGAATTGAATAGATACAGAACACGTTATTTGTCGTCAAAATTGAAGAAAACCACTGAGACTTCTTCATTTGGATAAAGTCAATATTCACAAAGTAAACTTTTCTTTTATTAATTAAATATTTTTAAAGCCTGTGAGCGTCCTGTAGAGTAGAAATTTTTTAACATTTTTAATATAATTTTTGTGAAAGTCAATCTAAGTTTTAGAAGCTAACATTTTTTTGATACTGGTTCTTGTAGTCTTCAATATTGTTTCTAACAGGGTTGGCAGATTTCATTGCTTTTAGGGACTCTGGTTATGATATTGAACAGCTCTTCAGAACATTCTTAATGATCGAGCAATACAAGAAGATACTATTGCATGTTGTGTATCACCTCTAATGGACAACATTCCAATATTTTTAACATGTCCATATTGTTTTTTTATTGAAAATATACAAAATGAACATACCCATATTTTTTTCTTTTTTCAAAATTTGTCCATTTTTATGCATAAAATATTATTGAAATCTTTTTTTCTAAATAGACGTAAGCGCCAATGGACTCATCGGACGCTGAATAACAGCGATATCCTTTGCTTATCATTGTTTTAATAAACAACTAGGTACTACTGTCAAAGGTACATAATACTAGTGTCAACATGGTCAACCCGTCCATTCATACATTAAAAGTTGACAAGTGTCTTTTTTTTTTTGACAGTTACATTTCATGGTTTGCTTTCGTAATTTAAGCACTATAATGTCTAAGCAAAGAAATTATTTTACTTCTGCGTCCGATGACGTCATCTTATTACGTTTTTAGTTTTTTAATTTTTTCTTAGTAAAGAACAATATAAAAAATGAATAAATATATATTTCGAAGCAGCGGAAAAGTGAAAACAAAGAATTGGTATTTTTTTGTTTTCAGAGCTTAGCAATTTTGAAATGTTTTCCATTGTATAACTTTCGTACCTATGTTAAAACATTATCTTAATAGAGATCTAATTAAATTAATGCTGTTAACTTTTTGCTTGTATTTTATTTTTGTGCAATAAAGAATATCTATCTATCTATCTATTAAGTAATCGCATGAATATAGATATTCATCAAAAAATTGTGTCTTTAATTTAGCGATTGTTAAAAAAATATTAGTATTCCTTATTATCACATTCTACGTATGACTCACATTATAGGCACGTTCACTACATAAAACATATTGATAAACGAGGTTCATGGATAAGCTGTAGGGATCCATGCCCCTGAAAAAGACCAAACACTGCTTGAACGAAAAAGCTAATAAATAATAATAAAATTGCATAGTACAGTCAGAATCAAAAGTAGCTGAACATTATAGAACTTTGTCACACTAAGTTTTGCGAAGCTTGAGTAAGTCAAACACTTATTGAAGCTGCGCAATGGTTAGTGTGACAAAGTTCTAAAATGTTCAGCTACTTTTGATTCTGACTGTACCTACATGCGTTCATTTATGCCTCGCAGAGCAATCGCTATTCTGCCAAGCCCTGAATAATGGTGTTTGCTATTTTTGGCGGTCCTATTTTGTCAGTCCATACTAGAGAGCTATGGTATCTCGAGGGATAAGAACGCGCCTGCCATACGGGGGACCGCGGTTCGAATCCGACCATGTCACCATGAATCTCTGATGCCCTCTTGCGGTAGCAGTGCGATAATATAATGACTTCCATTTGATGAAATTTCGTATAACCTGTTTCTAATTTAAATTTTAGCTTATAATAGGTAAATACACAGTGTGGTGATTGGACTGTATATAAAAGCTGGTGAGGGGTGCCAATAAAAGCCACTGATATCAGCAAAACAATGATTTCCCGAATTTTCGAAGACACAAGGACTAACTAAGGCAATATAATAATCTATCAAAATCCTCAACACACGGTGTACCTACCTAAAAGTACTAACATTACTGTATAGAATTTGATCCTCCTTCAATATTATAAATGGAATACGTACGAATATACAACTGTTCTAAGATTCTCTACAATTGTATAACCGTAGGAGAGCCATGCTTCGGCATGAATGAACCAGCTCGACTGGAGTGTTACTCACAGAAAACCGGCGTGAAGTAGCACTGTGCTGCGTTTCACTGCGTGAGTGAATGTTAGTTTAAAGGTTGGCAGCGCACTAGTGGCTCCACTTGTGTCGCGGGTGCCCATGGGCAGCGGCAATTGCTTACCATCATGTGATCTGTCTGCTCGTCTGCCACCTATGACATAAAAAAAATCTCTACAATTCTATTTAGTTTCGAACATAGGTATTTGTGTATGAAATATTGAGGGCTCTAGTAAAATTTGCAAAGTCATTCAATTGCTGTCTTGTTAAAGATTTCGCGAAAATTATTACAAGTGCAACAGTGTTATATTAAATCTCGGCGCAAAAGTCCAACATTTGCCATGTGTTCAGTGAAACCGCAGAGCGCAACTAGTATCAACCTATAAAGTGCCTCTATCATAGAAATCAAGTTATCGCTACTATGATGGGATTAAGGTGACGGTCAGCACACTATTTGTGCACAGCGACGCATATTTGTGCATGGGTATTAAATAAATAGTATAAGTGTTTGCGGTTGTAACCCCGAAATTGTTTAAAATAAATCCAGTTTAGTAGCTGAAAATTAAAATCGATTGGCGTCGCTGGTGTGCCGTACCGTGTAATCACAACGCGTGCGTAATACGGATTGGTAAAGATCACAAACCCGAGCTATGTTCGGAAAATTCGAAACATACTTTTTGCTCGACCTGGGAATCGAACCCAGGATCCCAAGATCACGGCGCGGTACTTAAACCACAAGACATCAGAGAGCAGCTAGTTGCTGAATAAATAGACGCAAAGCAACTTGTTTCAATATACAAACTTCACCGGATTGTACTCTGTCTAATTCTAAATTGCGCGTTCATTCATTCATCGTACCCTATTCGAAGCTTTATTCATTCATCGTTCCCTATTCGTAGCTTTGCTACTAGTTTTTCAAAGATCTGCGAGTATTTACTTCGACATCGACATGCTAAATTATTTCATAAACACAATATTCTGTTAAAAGCCCTTAACGGTTGTACTACAAATATTGCATATTGTACTCAAAAGTAGGTAAATAGGTAGTTTCATACATTTCGGCATTTCTACATAACTATTCGATAACAATGCAGTTGATTTTTGCCTTAAGGCTTTGGTCACCATCTTTAGTCACATGGGTTGTGCAATGAAAGCTAGGATAAGAGAAAAATAAAAGAACATATTGCATTTACACAAGTTTATACTCCACGGCGAAGATAATTTAAACCTATTGTAACCACACATCAGATATTAAACCGAATGTATTACACATTAAGGTGAGAATCGAGTGAAAAACTTTGGCATTTTTGTATACTTTGATGTGTGGCTGTACGTTAGCTAAGTTGTTTTAAGGTCAGCAATACTCGCCTCACTGTGTATTTACTCTATTGTACAATTGAGAACACAATAGTTAACTTTGCCAGAACTGAGGCCTTACCATGAGTTTGAAATACTATCCTCGCTATCCAAAACTATTGCTCTGTCTGTTTCACATGCACTACAATGAAAGGGACAAAGCGATAGTTTTCGATAGCGAGAACAGTTTTTCATACTCATGGTAAGGGTACTGAGACTTATACTTTGGTATCGAACTTCAACTACTGTGCGCTAAAGCTAAAGTTAGAAAAGTCTTATTAAATTCGCGCGGGAACATAAACTTCACATTTTTTTTATAATTAGGCAGCTATTAAATAATATGTTAATGGATCTTCGTATATTCATTAACACGTTGACTGCGTACTCTCATCTTGAATTATCTCACGGTGCTGGGTCGCCACACGCCACAATCGTTGGGTCGCACAGACGAATCATCAAATAAATGACCATACACGAGAGCGACTCATCGCGCCGCGCGCATTACAAAATATCTAGACACGTATGCGGCGACACGCCCCTGCGTGTTTAGGTGAAAACGCGATAGGAGTGCGGCCTCCCACATCGTATGTGTTTTGTATCCGTACATTAAAATATTGCCTATAGAAATGAAATAAAGATCCATTACCTAAGTGAGAAAAGTCCAATCAGTATCCAGGATACAACTAAGATATTCGATTACCTATTTGCCGGAATTCAACAAAGGATTTTTTATCTCAACACTTAAAATATGTATTGTGAAGGTTTATTATTTTTTTTATGTACTTACTTTTGTCGTAAATCATATTTATAATACTACGCAGGTGTGCAATGCCTACCGAAATGTTACATTAGTAATTCAAAATGTTACTACTGATACGAAACTCAATTTAACATATGCCTAAGCATATTAAAGTGATAAACAGACAAATAAATAAAGTATTTTGCCCAACCACAGGGTATGTGTTAATCCGCACTCGTATATCATTTAATTACCAATGTTATTATTATGAGAAACTGTGCTTCAAAGAAAAGCATCGGTAAGCTCAGTTCGTTATAAGTAGCCCCAACTGAATCTGCAGAATGATAAATATATTATCATACTCGTTATTATTAGCTATACCTACTATGGTACCTAATATATTATGGAAGTATAACAGTTGCCTAAATAAATGATTAATTATCACTTGACATTGACAAATTACCGTCTTAAAAAGAAATGGGTGACCATTTAAAGAAGACACAAAAGTAGCAATTACGGAGTAGGATTTAGAACACGGAGACTTGAAGTTCATTTCATTTCAAATTAAATCCAATTATTTTTTAAACGAAACAGGGAAGTCTGGTTACAGTTGTGGATATAGTTCTTATTAGACTCCCAGGGAGAATTGAAATAGATACAAACACGTTATTTGTCGTCAAATTGAAGAAAACCACTGAGACTTCTTCATTTGGATAAAGTCAATATTTCACAAAGTAAAACTTTCTTTTATTTAATTAAAATATTTTTAAAGCCTGTAAGCGTCTGTAAAGTAGAAATTTTTAACATTTTTAAATATAATATTTTGATGGAAGTCAATCTAAGTTTAGAAAGCTACGATTTTGATACTGAGTTCTTGTAGTCTTCCAAATATTGTTTCTAACAGGGTTGGCAGATTTCATTGCTTTTAGGGACTCTGGTATGATATTGAACAGCTCTTCAGAACATTCTTAATGATCGAGCCAATACAGAAGATACTATTGCATGTTGTGTATCACGCTCTAATGGACAACATTTCATATTTTTAACATGTCCATATTGTTTTTTTATATGAAAATAGACAAAATGAACATACCCATATTTTTTCTTTTTTCAAAATTTGTCCATTTTTATGCATAAAATAATTATTGAAATTCTTTTTATTCTAAATAGACGTAAGCGCCAAATGACGTCATCGGACGGCTGAATACAGCGATATTCCTTTGCTTATCATTGTTTTAATAAACAAATAGGTACTACTGTCAAAGGTACATAATACTAGTGTCAACATTGTCAACGTCATTCATACATTCAAAGTTGACAAGTTGTCTTTTTTTTGACAGTTACATGTCATGGGTTTGGCATTTCGTAAATTTAAAACTATAATGTGCTAAGCAAAGAAATATTTTACATTCTGCCGTCCGATGACGTCATCTTACGTTTTTTAGTTTTTAATTTTTTTCTTAGTAAAGAAGCAATATAAAAAATGAATAAATATATATTCGAGCAGCGGAAAAGTAAACAAAGAATTGGTATTTTTTGTTTCAGAGCTTAGCAATTTTGAAATGTTGTCCATTGTATAACTTTTCGTACCTATGTTAAAACATATCTTATAGAGATCTAATTAAATTAATGCTGTTAATTTTTGCTTGTATTTTATTTTTGTGCAATAAAGAATATCTATCTATGTATCTATTAAGTAATCGCATGAATATAGATATTCATCAAAAAATTGTGTCTTTAATTTAGCGATTGTTAAAAAAATATTAGTATTCCTTATTATCACATTCTACGTATGACTCACATTATAGGCACGTTCACTACATAAAACATATTGATAAACGAGGTTCATGGATAAGCTGTAGGGATCCATGCCCCTGAAAAAGACCAAACACTGCTTGAACGAAAAAGCTAATAAATAATAATAAAATTGCATAGTACAGTCAGAATCAAAAGTAGCTGAACATTATAGAACTTTGTCACACTAAGTTTTGCGAAGCTTGAGTAAGTCAAACACTTATTGAAGCTGCGCAATGGTTAGTGTGACAAAGTTCTAAAATGTTCAGCTACTTTTGATTCTGACTGTACCTACATGCGTTCATTTATGCCTCGCAGAGCAATCGCTATTCTGCCAAGCCCTGAATAATGGTGTTTGCTATTTTTGGCGGTCCTATTTTGTCAGTCCATACTAGAGAGCTATGGTATCTCGAGGGATAAGAACGCGCCTGCCATACGGGGGACCGCGGTTCGAATCCGACCATGTCACCATGAATCTCTGATGCCCTCTTGCGGTAGCAGTGCGATAATATAATGACTTCCATTTGATGAAATTTCGTATAACCTGTTTCTAATTTAAATTTTAGCTTATAATAGGTAAATACACAGTGTGGTGATTGGACTGTATATAAAAGCTGGTGAGGGGTGCCAATAAAAGCCACTGATATCAGCAAAACAATGATTTTCCCGAATTTTCGAAGACACAAGGACTAACTAAGGCAATATAATAATCTATCAAAATCCTCAACACACGGTGTACCTACCTAAAAGTACTAAACATTACTGTATAGAATTTGATCCTCCTTCAATATTATAAATGGAATACGTACGAATATACAACTGTTCTAAGATTCTCTACAATTGTATAACCGTAGGAGAGCCATGCTTCGGCATGAATGAACCAGCTCGACTGGAGTGTTACTCACAGAAAACCGGCGTGAAGTAGCACTGTGCTGCGTTTCACTGCGTGAGTGAATGTTAGTTTAAAGGTTGGCAGCGCACTAGTGGCTCCACTTGTGTCGCGGGTGCCCATGGGCAGCGGCAATTGCTTACCATCATGTGATCTGTCTGCTCGTCTGCCACCTATGACATAAAAAAAATCTCTACAATTCTATTTAGTTTCGAACATAGGTATTTGTGTATGAAATATTGAGGGCTCTAGTTAAATTTGCAAAGTCATTCAATTGCTGTCTTGTTAAAGATTTCGCGAAAATTATTACAAGTGCAACAGTGTTATATTAAATCTCGGCGCAAAAGTCCAACATTTGCCATGTGTTCAGTGAAACCGCAGAGCGCAACTAGTATC
Source organism: Marasmia exigua (assembly GCA_019059595.1). Taxonomy (NCBI): domain Eukaryota; kingdom Metazoa; phylum Arthropoda; class Insecta; order Lepidoptera; family Crambidae; genus Marasmia; species Marasmia exigua. The sequence goes on along the minus strand of JADPWL010000835.1, from coordinate 4,974 downwards.
AACCTATAAAGTGCCTCTATCATAGAAATCAAGTTATCGCTACTATGATGGGATTAAGGTGACGGTCAGCACACTATTTGTGCACAGCGACGCATATTTGTGCATGGGTATTAAATAAATAGTATAAGTGTTTGCGGTTGTAACCCCGAAATTGTTTAAAATAAATCCAGTTTAGTAGCTGAAAATTAAAATCGATTGGCGTCGCTGGTGTGCCGTACCGTGTAATCACAACGCGTGCGTAATACGGATTGGTAAAGATCACAAACCCGAGCTATGTTCGGAAAATTCGAAACATACTTTTTGCTCGACCTGGGAATCGAACCCAGGATCCCAAGATCACGGCGCGGTACTTAAACCACAAGACATCAGAGAGCAGCTAGTTGCTGAATAAATAGACGCAAAGCAACTTGTTTCAATATACAAACTTCACCGGATTGTACTCTGTCTAATTCTAAATTGCGCGTTCATTCATTCATCGTACCCTATTCGAAGCTTTATTCATTCATCGTTCCCTATTCGTAGCTTTGCTACTAGTTTTTCAAAGATCTGCGAGTATTTACTTCGACATCGACATGCTAAATTATTTCATAAACACAATATTCTGTTAAAAGCCCTTAACGGTTGTACTACAAATATTGCATATTGTACTCAAAAAGTAGGTAAATAGGTAGTTTCATACATTTCGGCATTTCTACATAACTATTCGATAACAATGCAGTTGATTTTTGCCTTAAGGCTTTGGTCACCATCTTTAGTCACATGGGTTGTGCAATGAAAGCTAGGATAAGAGAAAAATAAAAGAACATATTGCATTTACACAAGTTTATACTCCACGGCGAAGATAATTTAAACCTATTGTAACCACACATCAGATATTAAACCGAATGTATTACACATTAAGGTGAGAATCGAGTGAAAAACTTTGGCATTTTTGTATACTTTGATGTGTGGCTGTACGTTAGCTAAGTTGTTTTAAGGTCAGCAATACTCGCCTCACTGTGTATTTACTCTATTGTACAATTGAGAACACAATAGTTAACTTTGCCAGAACTGAGGCCTTACCATGAGTTTGAAATACTATCCTCGCTATCCAAAACTATTGCTCTGTCTGTTTCACATGCACTACAATGAAAGGGACAAAGCGATAGTTTTCGATAGCGAGAACAGTTTTTCATACTCATGGTAAGGGTACTGAGACTTATACTTTGGTATCGAACTTCAACTACTGTGCGCTAAAGCTAAAGTTAGAAAAGTCTTATTAAATTCGCGCGGGAACATAAACTTCACATTTTTTTTATAATTAGGCAGCTATTAAATAATATGTTAATGGATCTTCGTATATTCATTAACACGTTGACTGCGTACTCTCATCTTGAATTATCTCACGGTGCTGGGTCGCCACACGCCACAATCGTTGGGCCGCACAGACGAATCATCAAATAAATGACCATACACGAGAGCGACTCATCGCGCCGCGCGCGTTAGAAAATATCTAGACACGTATGCGGCGACACGCCCCTGCGTGTTTAGGTGAAAAACGCGATAGGAGTGCGGCCTCCCACATCGTATGTGTTTTGTATCCGTACATTAAAATATTGCCTATAGAAATGAAATAAAGATCCATTACCTAAGTGAGAAAAGTCCAATCAGTATCCAGGATACAACTAAGATATTCGATTACCTATTTGCCGGAATTCAACAAAGGATTTTTATCTCAACACTTAAAATATGTATTGTGAAGGTTTATTATTTTTTTTATGTACTTACTTTTGTCATAAATCATATTTATAATACTACGCAGGTGTGCAATGCCTACCGAAATGTTACATTAGTAATTCAAAATGTTACTACTGATACGAAACTCAATTTAACATATGCCTAAGCATATTAAAGTGATAAACAGACAAATAAATAAAGTATTTTGCCCAACCACAGGGTATGTGTTAATCCGCACTCGTATATCATTTAATTACCAATGTTATTATTATGAGAAACTGTGCTTCAAAGAAAAGCATCGGTAAGCTCAGTTCGTTATAAGTAGCCCCAACTGAATCTGCAGAATGATAAATATATTATCATACTCGTTATTATTAGCTATACCTACTATGGTACCTAATATATTATGGAAGTATAACAGTTGCCTAAATAAATGATTAATTATCACTTGACATTGACAAATTACCGTCTTAAAAAGAAATGGGTGACCATTTAAAGAAGACACAAAAGTAGCAATTACGGAGTAGGATTTAGAACACGGAGACTTGAAGTTCATTTCATTTCAAATTAAATCCAATTATTTTTTAAACGAAACAGGGAAGTCTGGTTACAGTTGTGGATATAGTTCTTATTAGACTCCCAGGGAGAATTGAAATAGATACAAACACGTTATTTGTCGTCAAATTGAAGAAAACCACTGAGACTTCTTCATTTGGATAAAGTCAATATTTCACAAAGTAAAACTTTCTTTTATTTAATTAAAATATTTTTAAAGCCTGTAAGCGTCTGTAAAGTAGAAATTTTTAACATTTTTAAATATAATATTTTGATGGAAGTCAATCTAAGTTTAGAAAGCTACGATTTTGATACTGAGTTCTTGTAGTCTTCCAAATATTGTTTCTAACAGGGTTGGCAGATTTCATTGCTTTTAGGGACTCTGGTATGATATTGAACAGCTCTTCAGAACATTCTTAATGATCGAGCCAATACAGAAGATACTATTGCATGTTGTGTATCACGCTCTAATGGACAACATTTCATATTTTTAACATGTCCATATTGTTTTTTTATATGAAAATAGACATAAAATGAACATACCCATATTTTTTCTTTTTTCAAAATTTGTCCATTTTTATGCATAAAATAATTATTGAAATTCTTTTTATTCTAAATAGACGTAAGCGCCAAATGACGTCATCGGACGGCTGAATACAGCGATATTCCTTTGCTTATCATTGTTTTAATAAACAAATAGGTACTACTGTCAAAGGTACATAATACTAGTGTCAACATTGTCAACGTCATTCATACATTAAAAGTTGACAAGTTGTCTTTTTTTTTGACAGTTACATGTCATGGGTTTGGCATTTCGTAAATTTAAAACTATAATGTGCTAAGCAAAGAAATATTTTACATTCTGCCGTCCGATGACGTCATCTTACGTTTTTTAGTTTTTAATTTTTTTCTTAGTAAAGAAGCAATATAAAAAAATGAATAAATATATATTCGAGCAGCGGAAAAGTAAACAAAGAATTGGTATTTTTTGTTTCAGAGCTTAGCAATTTTGAAATGTTGTCCATTGTATAACTTTTCGTACCTATGTTAAAACATATCTTATAGAGATCTAATTAAATTAATGCTGTTAATTTTTGCTTGTATTTTATTTTTGTGCAATAAAGAATATCTATCTATCTATCTATTAAGTAATCGCATGAATATAGATATTCATCAAAAAATTGTGTCTTTAATTTAGCGATTGTTAAAAAAATATTAGTATTCCTTATTATCACATTCTACGTATGACTCACATTATAGCACGTTCACTACATAAAACATATTGATAAACGAGGTTCATGGATAAGCTGTAGGGATCCATGCCCCTGAAAAAGACCAAACACTGCTTGAACGAAAAAGCTAATAAATAATAATAAAATTGCATAGTACAGTCAGAATCAAAAGTAGCTGAACATTATAGAACTTTGTCACACTAAGTTTTGCGAAGCTTGAGTAAGTCAAACACTTATTGAAGCTGCGCAATGGTTAGTGTGACAAAGTTCTAAAATGTTCAGCTACTTTTGATTCTGACTGTACCTACATGCGTTCATTTATGCCTCGCAGAGCAATCGCTATTCTGCCAAGCCCTGAATAATGGTGTTTGCTATTTTTGGCGGTCCTATTTGTCAGTCCATACTAGAAGAGCTATGGTATCTCGAGGGATAAGAACGCGCCTGCCATACGGGGGACCGCGGTTCGAATCCGACCATGTCACCATGAATCTCTGATTGCCCTCTTGCGGTAGCAGTGCGATAATATAATGACTTCCATTTGATGAAATTTCGTATAACCTGTTTCTAATTTAAATTTTAGCTTATAATAGGTAAATACCACAGTGTGGTGATTGGACTGTATATAAAAGCTGGTGAGGGGTGCCAATAAAAGCCACTGATATCAGCAAAACAATGATTTTCCCGAATTTTCGAAGACACAAGGACTAACTAAGGCAATATAATAATCTATCAAAATCCTCAACACACGGTGTACCTACCTAAAAGTACTAAACATTACTGTATAGAATTTGATCCTCCTTCAATATTATAAATGGAATACGTACGAATATACAACTGTTCTAAGATTCTCTACAATTGTATAACCGTAGGAGAGCCATGCTTCGGCATGAATGAACCAGCTCGACTGGAGTGTTACTCACAGAAAACCGGCGTGAAGTAGCACTGTGCTGCGTTTCACTGCGTGAGTGAATGTTAGTTTAAAGGTTGGCAGCGCACTAGTGGCTCCACTTGTGTCGCGGGTGCCCATGGGCAGCGGCAATTGCTTACCATCATGTGATCTGTCTGCTCGTCTGCCACCTATGACATAAAAAAAATCTCTACAATTCTATTTAGTTTCGAACATAGGTATTTGTGTATGAAATATTGAGGGCTCTAGTTAAATTTGCAAAGTCATTCAATTGCTGTCTTGTTAAAGATTTCGCGAAAATTATTACAAGTGCAACAGTGTTATATTAAATCTCGGCGCAAAAGTCCAACATTTGCCATGTGTTCAGTGAAACCGCAGAGCGCAACTAGTATCAACCTATAAAGTGCCTCTATCATAGAAATCAAGTTATCGCTACTATGATGGGATTAAGGTGACGGTCAGCACACTATTTGTGCACAGCGACGCATATTTGTGCATGGGTATTAAATAAATAGTATAAGTGTTTGCGGTTGTAACCCCGAAATTGTTTAAAATAAATCCAGT
>JADPWL010000834.1:0-12594 GCA_019059595.1 Marasmia exigua | reverse complement strand
CGAGGATTTCCACATCAGCATCCCTTCTCAATTCGTCGAGTTCCGACCCAATACGCCAGAAACCACGACCAAGCAGAGCCCCCCACGACGTATTTTTCTGCTCAACTCATCTTATTTGAAGAATGAGAATGTGACAGAAGAACATGTCATTTATAAGGTCTCTTCTACGACTCAACGTACAGTATCAAGAATTTCTACAACCCGCAAATCGGAGTATCGGAAAGTAATTCCAATTCAGAAGAGGCAGAGAGGAGTCTTGGACCTCCTCCTACCACCTGCTAGAGTGAAGTCATTTAAAAGCGTCTTCGATTCCTTTAGAAGAATCATGTCATACACTTTTCGTAAGAGGTAGTATTGCTATTAAAATTGAGAAAACTGAATACGTGGAAAAAATATAGCAATAATACTTAAGGGTGTGAACATATACCGTATAGAGACTACACTGCCAGAATATGAGGATCATCTGAGCAAAAAAAAATCTGCTGTTCCATACATTATTGACGCGGATATTCTATTTAGTAGGGAACAGCTGATTTTTTTTTGCTAAAATATGAAATAATGTAAAAATGTTTCCACAATTTACATTATTTCATGTAATACAAATTACCTTCATTTATTTTAATAATGTAAATAAAGCAGTATTTAATAATAGGGAATTCTCCTATTTTTTCAAATATTTTTTATAATGCTCATATATATCAGATAATCAAGCATTATTTTTATTTCTGCAAAATATGCCTACTAAATGTTATAAAAAAATTATCAAAAATTTGACGTAAAATATACGCGCTAAAACACCGACCTCCATGATGGTGACGGCGCATGACGTCACTATAACTAAATCAAAGGGCATTGAACTAAAATTGAGAAATGTCAAAATGCTAAAGTTTAATTTCGATGAACGTTGTAGGTAAGTAAACAAAGATGTCAAAAACATGTTTTAGTATAATGACGTCACATCTTGGCGGTCGGCGTTTGAAATCACGTGACATACAGATACTAAAACCTCAATTATGATTTTGAAAAATAAAATTTATCTTAGGATTTCATGGGAAAATAACGTTATATTTGCATTTCCCGTGATGAAAACTATACAAGTAATATAATTTCATAATTTATTGTTGATAGATGAAAATGGCCTATTACAATAAACTTAGACACAGATTTTAAAAGGACAACCTAAACATATCGAAATCGTTACTGTCACGCGGAATTTACCCTGGGAGAGCCACGCTTCGGCATGAATGGGCCCGCTCGACCGGAATGATACCACGGCCTCATAGAAAACCGGCGTGAAGTAGCACTGTGCTGTTACGCTGCGTGAGTGAGGGTACCGGCCCAATCCTAGGGAAAGGGGGTTTAAAGGTTGGCAGCGCACTTGTGAATCCATTGGTGTCCCGGGTGTCCGTGGGCGGCGGCAATCGCTTACCATCAGGTAATCGGTGTGCTCGTCTGCCACCTATGACTTAAAAGTCATTTTTTAATAAAAATAGGAATTTTCAAATTCCGACCAATGTTCATAATCCATATATGTATCTATATTGTTAATATAGGTATGTAGTTATATCTTACGTCTCAGATCATTGACCCTAATTTAAGTTAAACATTTTTTTAAGTTTCAGGAAACAAAGTTCCAAGAAGTTGGTTATTATTTGAAACCCACACACTCATACCAAATGTTACTTTATTTAGCTTTTACTCGTAGCAACACCCTTGCTACAATTGCTACGAGAACTCGTAGCTCTGCTACGATTTTCGTAGCTCGTTTGATGTTTGCAAATTGTGTTTTTTTTTCATTGCAATTATGTTTCATTGTGGTTGTTACTATGTACTCTTTATTGTTATAATAAACTATGATATTTTGTCAGTGTTGTTTAATGATTTATGAATAGTAAAAGATGTCGGTTAAAATATAACAAATACATCCATTGTTATAACTCTGAGAGCGAGTTTATTAGTTTCGATTTGTACCATCCGTCAAATCCTTCAAATTCTTGTCATAGCTTAGGGCCTATAATGAAACCGTCCCGAAACGAACGAGATTAGACCTGACGGATCAAGACCATAAAGACGCACGGTGCGTGTGAAAGTGACGGCGATAAGTATTGGGTCATAAATGTTAGATGCACTTTAGAAAATAACATTGTTTGGTCCTCATATCAGCGTATCACAATTCAATCCAAAACCAAGGCTTCGGAGTGGGGGACGTCTGGGCTATGATCGAGGATGTGATAAGTGGTTTTGACCGTCGGAAAGCCACGTACACACATGAGTCATACCACGGCCTCATAGAAAACCGGCGTGAAGCAGCACTGTGCTATGTTTCGCTGCGTGAGTGAGGGTACCGGAGGCCGGATCTTCTCGACCAGAAATAACTTTCCGAGCCGGTGGTAGAATCGCATTATGTTTATTTATTTGTTTAGTATATTTTTGTACGTCCTGTGAAAAGTGGTACAAGTCGACTTATACCGAATTTGATTTTCTTCTTGCTACTTTATCACAAAAAAATACTCTATTATTCTGTCTGCTTAGATGGAAAAATAGAGGATTTTTTTGTGATGAAGTAGCAAGAAGAAAATCAAATTCGATATAAGTCGACTTGTACCACTTTTCACAGGACGCACAGATTTTATGTATCAACATATATATGTATTAACATGTAGATTATACATGAATTCTTATAAATAGTTTTGAATTACTTATATATACTTATATATTAATAACCTCACTGCAATCGATGCGTACGGAGTGGAGGAGATGCAATAGAAAAGCGGACCCCGGGCTCCAAAGTAGTGGTGTCGGATAATCGATTGTACGTCGATTATTATGACCTTTATATTGATAGTAATAAAAATCCTTGGAATAAAACTTGGTAAAATGATAAACCTTATGCTCATTGAAATACAGGTCAAATGACATCTGCCATTCTAATTAAGCTATATTTTACGGAGTAAAGTCACGATTTCTCTAGGGTACAAAAATAACAGTCGTAGGATACAGTAGCATATAAGAAATAGGCTACTATAAGTGTATATTATATATTCGCCATGTGGTCCCCGGCAGAGTAGAATAGGCCACCCTCACTCTTACCGAGGTGTCGTAAAAGGCGACTAAGGTTAACATAGTTAAACGTTCCTTTCAAAACTTAGGATTTGTGTTGCGAACCTGTAAGCCTTTTACAGCCAGTATAAGCCTTAAGATCATCTACTACGCTTATGTAAGATCTATCTTGGAATATGCGTGCCAGATTTGGTGCCCTTTTTATGCGATCCATAAAAATAGAATAGAGAATATTCAACGTAAGTTCATACTTCATCTGAATTATGAATTTGGTGTAACTAGCAACCCACATTACTTAGATAGTTGTCGCAAATACCGAATATTAACTCTGGACAAGCGACGTAAAGTGTTAGACTTAGGACTACTTCACGATGTGGTGAGCGGGCGCATGGACTGCCCCGAGCTTGTGTCGCAGCTGGTGGCGCTGCGTGCGCCGGCTCGCCGCACGCGACACACGCCGCTCTTTGCTACTGTCTCACATCTAACTAACTATGCTCAAAATGCAGTACTGACTCGAATTGCTAAGTGTTATAACACCGAGTTTGGCGATATTGACCCTTTTATTTATAGTAAAAAATCATTTCTGGAAAGGATTAGAGGCTTGTTGCAGTAGACCCGTAACACACTTCTAATCTTTCCCCTACCTACCTGCTTATATATCATTCCTATAATATTTACATTACATAATATATATTTATAATAATATAAATTATGTATGTTCATTATGTTTATATATATTCATTGATTTCTTTTTACATGCTCTTGTTGTTTGATTTTGTTTAATTTCGTTGTTAAAGCTGAATTATATTATTAAATGTTTAAAATACTTACATGGATAAAGTTTTTGGCCTAATTAACTTCAAGCAAAATATTGTCTAGTATAATTAATTTTAAGTTGGCTGTTGTTAATCCTAAATAAATAAATAAATAAAAGGTAAATCTGCTGGCATGATCATCAGCACCCAGCAGCAGAGTAGAATAGGCCACCCTCACTCTTACCGAGGTGTCGTAAAAGGCGACTAAAGTAAAGCTGCTGGCATGATCATCACACCCAGAGAAAGAAAACTCTGTATTTATATCAAAACCCTCGCCAACCCGTCTGCCAAGCGCGGTGAGTATGGCAATTACCCCTCATGTGATTGAGGGAGGCCCGTGCCCCAGCAGCGGGGACTTAAATGGGCTGATGATGAATGACATGTATATTGGTTGTAAATAATTGTAATAATATTTCATTACTCTTACTTTTTATAAGAGTAGGCGATGCCCTAACGGGGCCATGTTTACAGGTCTTAAGTTATTTGTATTTACATCATTACTATGTACCAACATGTTGCAATAAAATACTATGACTATACTATCGATTAAATCGATTTTCATTTTTGGTAGGCATATTCGATTTACAGACGATACTATCGATTAAAACAATACTGGAATTGAGTCAAACCTACCGATTATGTCGGATATTATCGATTAATCTGCAATTATGTACAGATAGATATAAATATAACTAGAAATTATTGCAGATTAACAGATTATAATTGATAGTATTGTCAATTTAAATGATTATAATCGATTAGCCGATTGTAATCGATTATATCGACCAAAAATGAAAATAGATTTAATCGATAAAATCGATAGTATTGACAGTACAATCGATTTTTAGATTATTTAGGGTGAAAATAATCAACGCGCCAACTAGGGACGCAACCGGGATTTAACTTCAAATGATGATGATGAGACGGGTAAACTATAATTTCTCAAAAGTTTGGTTCTCTTTCTGATGTTGAAGTTGATAACTTTATGCCTCCATCCACTTGCATTCCTGAGTAGTATGACGTCACTGAGTCATTGTATAAAGAGCATTGTAACAAGCACTTCCAATGCAGTTTGTCCAATTTACAAGTCCCCTACTATTTGCTCGTAATCAAATATTTTAATACTCTTATGCGAGAATTATAAGTAAGATATCAACTTTTTAACGACTTTTCAACTTAAAAATGGAGGAGGTTCTATGTTCGACTTTATGTTTTTTTTATGTATGTTCACCTATTTCTTCGCCAACCAAAAATTGAAGCACTAAAAAGTATGAAATAAAAAAAAACTACGAAAAAAAGCCGCCTTCAAAAACCACGAATTAAAAAGTGTAAAATAATATTTTAACACTTCATACGCTTTAAATAAACGAGAGAAAAGGTGTTACCGAAGTCAGTGCCCAAGACTATCTTGTAATACTTCATTCAATTATTCAACAGGGAATAGGCGCCGACTTCAATAGCACCTTTTCTCGAGTGTACTGTTATGAAATGTTATTTAAAGTGTATGAAGTGTTAAAAATATTATTTTATACTTTTTAGTTCGTGGTTTTTTTTAAACTTTCTAGACAGGGGAGTGTCCTCTGTAATCAACTAAAACATTTCTTAGGAAAACATTGCCGCGTTATTCACTTTGCAAGGTTGTTATGTTCTCTGCTAATTCATATGATCTGTGGCTTTCTCGTTACAATAAAAAAAACGGCTGATGACGTGAGAATGAGCAGTTTTTCAGTAGGTATTTATTAACTTTGAAGTTACTCGCTAGATGGTGTAAGTAATCTCTGTATATTTCTATGTGTTGGATGATATATCCTGTGCTCCCTAATTTATGAGAAAATTTCCCAGTGCTAGGTTTTTCACGTATACCTAATATTTCAAAGTAACCATATGGTTGGTTACATGGAAAATAACACTTAAAACCAACGCACTTGACGATGGTATAAAGTGTTATTTTCCTAAAATAAGTTTTAAAAAATGTCTACCGTGCCGTTTGGAGATGTTTTTGATTGCTGCCTGGTTGAAACTGGACAGTTTGTCATTTAATATTTCTAATGAATTATAATTTTTACAAGGAGTTTTTCATTGTTGTTCTTGAACATTTATTTTTTATTCATTCATGGATTGGTTCTTTCAAAAAGGTTCATAGAAGAAGTGGTTAAACGGATGTACACCGAGAGGCGGCTCTAGCACCCGGGTGCAATTAATAACCTGGCGCCCTGTTGTTTCAAAATGCGCAAACAAAATGAAATACTTACAACATGTTCGACTACCTATGGGCAGTCGCTTCATTGTAATTATCATCATCATCATCATCATCATCAGTCCATTTAAGTCCCCACTGCTGGGGCACGGGCCTCCCTCAATCACATTTGGGGTAATTGCCATACTCACCACGCTTGGCAGACGGGTTGGCGAAGGTTTTGATATAAATGCAGAGTTTTCCTTCTCTGGGTGCTGATAATCATGCCAGCAGCTTTACCTTAGTCGCGTTTACGACACCTCGGTAAGAGAGAGGGTGGCCTATTCTACTCTGCCGGGGACCACACGGCCATGCCGGGGACTACACGGTTAGTAATTATCAGCCATCCTGAATCTTGTATCATGGTCCAAGCGTATCGCGGGCTTCAAAGCGACAGCAGTGGACGCAACTGGCATTCACAGGCTAAGATGAGGAACGATCAGTACTCGCGCCCGCTCCTTGCGGAGCGTTACAGTGGAGGCTCTATGTGTAGCGAGGGGCTCTCGGCGCCCTCTAACTTCCGGCGTCCGTATGCGCCGCACAGACGCCCCCGTGTATACTAATACACCCTGTAGAGATCTAGGTGAGATTGTAAGTGACATCGCAACACAAATAGTATGGGTAGAACACTCAACACAACAGGCTACACTTGACTAAAACGTGATTCACGCTGATTGCACTAATTACACTCGACGCGGAAACGCTCGCGCTCCGCTCGCTCGCTCAGCTCAGCTCTTCAGCTCGAGTGAACGGTTAAAACAATTATTTTTTTGGATTAACGCCAAACGTGCAAGAAAAGAACAAGAGGGCTTTAAGAGTGCTCTTTTTTACAGCTTGGTTATGGTTCAAAACCTAAAAAAAATTCTAATTTGATAACTACGGAACTAATATTTAAGATTCCTTGTGTCTATAATCATAAAGCTCAAATTGGAATATTGATGGCGACCACAAGCGCGGTTTTCACGGGACTTCTTTGGTCTAAACTGGTTCCTTTCTTTCTTAAATCCACTATAGAATTTTTGGTTTTATTTAATTATATTCATGTGTTTAGATAATGTTGGCGGCAGACGGTAGAGTATTTCATTTATTAATAACTAGTGGCTCCCGCTTACTTTGTTTCGAGAAATTAGTTCGACTTTTTACCAATGGATGGCGCTAGGCGTAGATTACATCGCGAAAGTAAGTAAGTAAGTAAGTAAGTAAGTAAACATTTATTGACCACATAAAAGATTTACATACACAGGACACAAAACATAAGCATATGGAGATTGCACAGTAATACATATATTAAACAAAGACAAAAAAAAAAGAATAATAATAAGTTAATATATAAACCGTCTGCATAGATGTGATACTGGCAATCCTTGATACATGTCGTAATGTCTGCCCCATACAGGGCGTACAGGAGAGGCCCTAGGATCGATCCCTGTGGCACGCCTCTAACTACAGGCATATTAGTAGAGCGTGCCTTGGTTCCATCAAGGTTGGTTATCTCCACGCACTGCCACCTATTCTCCAGGTAGCTATGGAACCAGCGTACAGTGTCAACGCTGAACCCATAGTAGGCTAGTTTAGATAGTAATAGAGCAGTATTAATCGAGTCGAAGGCCCTAGAAAAATCGAGTAGCAGCAGGGCAGAGACCTCCCCTTTATCCTGCGCGGCCAACAGGTTGTCTACCACGTCCGCAAGAGCAGTAGCAGTCCCATGTCCTCTACGAAATCCGGATTGTCGCTGGGGCAGTATGTTGTTTTCCTCAACATAACCCACTAACTGTTGGCATACTACTTTTTCCAGGACTTTTGAGAGGCAGGGCAGCAAACTGATGGGGCGCAGATCACTTAGTGAGGCTGGACTAGTGGTTTTAGGCAGCGGCTTCACCACCGCAATCTTCCAGCTGTCAGGGAAGACTCCATTGGTAATTGAGTGGTTGATTATGGTGGTGATGGCCGGCAAGGACTGTGGCAGGGTCAGCAATAACATACTCAGCGACATTCTATCCATGCCCAGGGCATTCGACTTGAGCCCCCTAATAATCTTGAGTACTCTATCTGCAGTCACTGTGCACAGAGAGAACTCAGATGAGCCAAATCTATGATACTCAAAGAAAGTTAGCTGGGAAACCTGAACTTTAGTCTCTCCAGGCACCTTGAGAAAGTGCATGTTAACTGCATCTGGGTCTCTGCAAGATGGGGGGAGGTCCACATTACTCTTGTTGCCCGGGATAATGGAGGATTTAAGATTACTCCACAATTTCTTAGGGTCTTTTATATTATTGTTGATATACTTGTTAAAGTAGCCTCTTTTCTCCTGTTCCAGTGCCTCAATCACAATGTGCCTCATAGTCTTGTAGCATTCCCTCGCCGACTCAGAGTTACAGCGTTTCCATTTATTATGGTAGCGATTTCTGATGTGCATCATAGTTTTGACTGTGTCAGTGACCCATGGGTGAGGTGGATGCTTGAATTTCGTTGTCTTGGTTGGGGCATGCAGATCAAACAAAGATGTTATACAGCTTGTAAACAAGTCAACGAGGATATTTGTGTCGTCCACTTTATGGAATTCACTCCAGTCGATACTGTAAAGATCCCGGTTAAAGTTTTCTAAAATTATATTTTTTAGCGGCCTATATGTGACCCATTGTGTAGGAGGTTTCTCGGCCTTGATTTTAAATTCCGCTGTAATCATCGCGTGGCCGCCCAATTCCGGAGTGTGGCTTGACAACAACCATCCTTGATCTGGTGTCTGTGCAGATCACATCTATCAGGCTACTGCTATGCTCGGTGAAGTGGGTGGGCTCGTCGACCACTTGGTTCAATCCAGTGTTGCTGAGGAACTGAGTGAGGAGTTTGGTCTTACTGTTTCCACTGTCCAGTAAATTTATGTTGTAGTCCCCCGTGACGATTAGCGCGTCGTAGTTGGAGAAAGAGGTTATAGAGTCCGCTATTGAATCCAAAAAGACGCGAGCGTCCAGCCAGGGGGGCCTATATGCTGTTCCCACCATGACCACCACACCGCCCGTGCGAACCTTGAGCCACATCTGCTCCACATCCTTGCATGGTGGGAAATCACACGACAGTGCGTTTATTCCCCTCCGTATGTAGAACCCGATTCCCCCCCCTCTACCCCCTCGTGTGTGTGTAGGTCTGGGGCAATGTTTCAGCCGGTATCCAGTCAACCTAGGAGCCTTATCATCCTCGCCAGCTCTGAGCCATGTTTCATTGATGGCGAGGATATCAGGGCTTAGCTCACCTGCAGCAACAATGAACTCTTCGTGCTTAGTGCCGAGTGAGCCGGCATTGTACAAACCAATTTTAAGATTTTTCAAAGGAAGTTTTGTGCATAGAGAGAGATAATTAAGAGAGCTTGTGTAAAATATAGGGTGAAAATGCATAGTACTATAGCTTGTTTTTTATATATATACTTATTAGATGTAGTGAGTGTAAATTTAAGGATATAATAAGATATATAGATAAAATAGGATGATTGTTTTTTAGTGTATATGTTTTCAAATTGATTTGTTGTGGATAATGTATAGTAGTGGAAGTTTAATGTATATATAATGATGTATGTAGTTTTTATATGTGGATACTTTAAGTTGTGTATTATAGATGTACAGTAATAATAATAATATTGTTTCTGTGTTGATTGATGGACTTGGCTTATTGATTTATGATATTCATATAAAAGAATATATATTATATCTTGACCCCGGTGTACACCATTGTTATGATTCACTAATTCATCAGACTCTTTCCAAATGAAACATATAACAGGTAAATACCAAATTCTTGACAGTGAATAACCATGATTTAGAAGATAAATACAAAAATAATAACTTTTCTTTTTTATGTGCTTACAGGACCAGAGACTACGGATTATTAGGTCCACCGAGCACGCGATCAACATCCGCGTCCGTTCGCAGCTGAAAAGTAGGGGTGCCGTCGGCCTGTCGGACATAGATGCGTCCGCGCCTCGTCCACGTGTACCGCCACCGCAACCTCCTACACTCCTCGCGGACCCGATGGAACAACTGCCTATTTTTCCGCGTCAGACGCTCATTCACGTAGATCTTTGCGCCGTCTGCGGC
Organism: Marasmia exigua; assembly: GCA_019059595.1. Lineage (NCBI taxonomy): Eukaryota > Metazoa > Arthropoda > Insecta > Lepidoptera > Crambidae > Marasmia > Marasmia exigua. The sequence continues at coordinate 2,395 of JADPWL010000834.1, read as the reverse complement.
AGTGAGCGTGCGGCGAACGCGTGCAGCGCGGAGAAGGTCGTCGCGCAGCCCCCGTCGGGCGAGCCTCACCACGACGCGCCTGGGCCGCCCGCCCGCTTCCTTCACTGGAGGGCCCACGCGCTCCGCGAAGACGATGTCCCGCTCTTCCAGCTGCACGCCCAGCCGCGTGGCCAACACAGTGACCGACTGGGCTACGGACGTCCCGCTCTCCTCAGGCAGCTGCCCGATCTCGAGGTCCGACAGCAGAGCCTCCTGGTCGCGGTCGTTCAGTTCCTGCTTGAGCTCCACGATGGTCTGCTCCAGCTCGGCTGTCCCCACCATGGCCAGCGGCACCCGGCTCAGCCTGTTCCAACGCGTCAAGCCTGCGCTCCACGCTATCCATCCGACCTTTTAAAGCGCCCAGCAACTGGGTCATCTCCTTGCGGAACTCCCTCATCTCCGCCATGAAGATTGCCAGCTCTCCATCTCCGCAGCCCCCACGGCCGAGAGCATCCGAAGGCGTCCCCTGTTTTGGTGGAGACGACTGCACAGCACCAGCAGCGGCGACCGGCTCGTCGTACAGGCCTTTCACAGGTGTATGGTTGTTGTCACCCTTACGCACATTCTTCTTGCAGTTCGGGCACGACCAGTCTTTCCCGACAGGCGCGCGCTCTGGTATCGCAAGGCAGGCCCGATGATATTTAAGTACGCACGACGTACACGCAACGCCCCCTGTCGCCGCCATAAATTTACCGCACGCACCACAATTGACCATGGTGACAATCGGTCGTCCGCTCGTCGCTAGATGGCGTCTCAAGCAAATAAAGCAAAGCAAAGGGTTCAGACTTGCGACGGGTTTGTGAATCGGTGTCTAGTATTACCGCTAGGTGGCGTGTGTACTATTGCCCACTAGATGGCGCTGGTTGCGGTTGTAAAAGGGAGGCAACTGGAGAAGCCGCTAAGCAGATTTACCCTCCAGAGGGAAAAATCCAGTTCACGGGCAGCAGATAAATCCCGATTCCAAAGCACTCTTTGCAAGAATACAGAAACCCACACTCGTACAGTTCACAGTCACTACAGGGATCCACCAAACACAGTCACGGAACCAAACAATACGCAAAAGCAGACGAAACTTGATAGAAAAACAGCACAGTGACCTCGCAGTATAGCGCACGAAAGCGTTTCGTGTTTTCGGATTGCCTATAAGCGTCGGCGCTGTCTGTAGGATCTTTTTATTAATTAGCATAGATTAATGATAATGTCAGTTAAATTGGTTAAAATCGGTCAATAGGTTTGAAGTGAAATAACTGATATACTTGAGACAAAGACCCGTGGGAGTCGGTGCCATTTTACATTCATAATGAATGAATGAAATAAAAAGAGCGAATAGCTTAGTGGATCAGAACGCTCTTCCAAACATAGGGTTCGCATTCAAACATGCGTCTCTAGATTTTTCAACTCTATGTGCGTATTTCTACCATAAGCTCGGCGGCGAAAGCAATCGTGAGAAAACCTGTCTGAAACGTATAACCATGATTCAGTTGGTCTGATTGCCCTGTTAAAGGGTTGCGAAGTCAGAAGGCAGTCGTTTCATTGTAAGACCAGACTCCCCAAATCCTGAATCATATTCTAAGCGTTTCCCGGGTCCCAGAGCGACAGCTTTGGATGCAACCGGGAATTACACGCTAAGATGAGAGGAATGAATGAATGAAATACTTTACCATCTACCACGAGTTTTTGCGTTTAGTATAATTACCAAAACTGTACTTAAAAATACTACTTTTCTCAACAGTTGTAACTCCTTAATAAGCATATTAACACGCGGACAGCCATAAGGAATCCATTGATATCTCCTTTATCAAAATCGGCTGGGTAGTTTAGGCAGAATTGGAAAACATTAAAGCATAATACTGTTTGGAACAGTGGTAGTGAACGCTGCCTTTGGTCCAAGGGTTGCGGGTTCGATCCCCGCACAGTACAAACATTTGTGTGCATGAACATGTCTGTTTGTATTGGTCTGGGTGTTTCCTATGTAATTATAAGTATGTATTTACAAAAGAAAAGTATTATATGTATCTATTTGTAATCCCACTGTTGATTCTGATATCCGTAACACAGGTGCTTGAGCTACCTATCTCGGAGTCAGATCAATGTATGTGATGTTGTGAAATATTTATTTATTTATATACTAGCTGACCCGGCAAACGTTGTTTTGCCAAATAAATAAAAGGGTTGATCGTAAAAGGGTGAAAATTGAGGATTGTATGTATTTTTGTATGTTGTATCATAAAAAAAGAGAAATTAAAAATTTTGTCTAAAAAATAAAAATAAAAATTTAGGGGTGGACTACCCCTAACATTTAGGGGGGATGAAAAATAGATGTTGGCCGATTCTCATAGATACCGGATAAGCACAA
>JADPWL010000833.1:0-27722 GCA_019059595.1 Marasmia exigua | reverse complement strand
GAATACCATTCTACTTATATTTCTGAAAAAAAGAAATCATAAAAATATTGACAGTAGTGTTTATACATAATTCTTTTTTTTTTCTCTTAAAAAAAATCGTATGGTATAATGTTAAAATCGAGGCAGCGACTTAGAAGATAATAGTTATATTTTGCAAAGGCCGTCGTGCCCCCGGCAGAATAGATAGGCCACCCTCAGCTCTTACCGCGGTGTCGTAAAAAAGGCGACTAAGGTAAAGCTGCTGGCATGATCATAAGCCACCCAGAGAAGGAAAACCCTGCATTTATATCAAAACCCTCGCCAACCCGTCTGCCAAACGTGGTGAGTATGGCAATTACCCCTCATGTGATTGAGGGAGACCCGTGCCCCAGCAGTGGGGACTTAAATGGGCTGATGATGACGATGACATAGAAAACACACAGACCAATACAAACAGACATGTTCATGCACAAAAATGTATACACGGCGTCACGTCGAGATACTCTTGATGACCTTTGGACCGTCACAAGTGCTATTTTTCCACTGCAGGGGGTAACTTGATCTGACGCTGACTGTACTTTGAACTGTGCGGGGAGCGAACCGACAACCCTTGCACCACAGGAAGCATTTACTACCACTGATCCAAACGGATCGATGATAAAGATAATATGTCATGTCCGATGTTGCTACATCGGACATGAAATATTGTCTTTTAGGAATTATGGTGCTCCTCAATGGGGGATATCGCGTGCGAAAAATCCGCAAGATGGCGTACTAAAGGCCTGAGGTCCATCTACAAGGTGATTGGGTATTTTAGACGTGATACGTCAAATATGTCAAACGATCTAGTGGTTAACGCCTTTTGGTCTAGTAATTCAAGTACCAGGATCTCGGGGTCCTGGGTTCGATTACCGGGTCGAGCGAAAACTATGTTTCGAATTTTTCGAACATAGCTCGGGTTTGTGATCACCAATCCGCATTTGGCAAGTGTGGTGATTAAACCTAATCCCATCATAGTAGCGATGATTTGACTTCTATGATGGAGGCCTTTGCCCTGCATTCGGACAGTTTATAGGCTGATACTTTACTATACTTTATGTCAAATTGTCAATTAACGAATAAATCAATGATGTTGAAGTTGGACCGCGATTCACAGGCACGCCATCTAGCGGATATTTCACACGCGATAGCCCTCATTGAAATATTCTTTTCAAAACTTCAAAACTCCAGTCATATAGGTATCCCTGCATTTTAACATCTGTTGCTTTAACTAAATGAAATCATCATCAATAACTTTCAATGTCTTCTGTATTAAGACAAGATTGTTTTGAACATTCCGACCATAAAATTTGATGGAGCTATAAACGTAATGAATTTGTGACGTTTCAGCTCATGCATAAAAGAATATGCACATGTATTTGCGTATTCGATTATGACCTAAGTTGAATGTTTTTTTTTTTTATGATATAGGTGGCAGACGAGCAGACGGATCACCTGATGGTAAGCGATTACCGCCGCCCATGGACGCCTGCAACACCAGTGGTGTCACAAGTGCGCTGCTTACCTTTTAACCCCCCTTCCCCTGAATTGGGCCTCCGGTACCCTCACTCACGCAGCGAAACACAGCGCATGCACTGCTTCACGCTGGTTTTCTGTGAGGACGTGGTATTACTCCGGTCGAGCCGGCCCATTCATGCCGAAGCGTGGCTCTCCCACTGTTTATGGCCCAATCGGCCTCACATGTATCAAAAAAAATGAGAAAGGATAAAAAGCTTACTTTAATTAAATTGAACATTGTATCTCTTTATACCTAGCTTTTAAGTTTTGTATGTTTTGCAATAAAGAGTATTTATTTATTAAGACTGTACCGTGGAAGAGGCACGCTTCGGCATGAATGAACAGCCTTGCCTGGGGTGATACCACGGACTCACAGAAAACCGGCGTGAAACAGTGTCTACGAGTATGTTATGATTCACCGGTTGTGTGAGGATACCGGCCCAATCAGGGTAAAATGGAGTAGAGGTCCGAAGCCTAGCATGCTCCCCTGGATTTTTGGAATCGCGGGTCTACCATCAGCTTGGCGGTGATTGAAAACATCTTGAATTAAAGAAAACCTGCACGTTTCGGATTGTTTCTGAAACGTGTAACCATGATTCACTTGGTCTGGTTCCCTGTTAAAGGGCTGCGAAGGACAGACTGCAGTCATCATCATCATCATCATCATTTCAGCCAATAAACGTTCACTGCTGGACCTAGGCTTCGCCCAATGAACTCCACACAGGTCGGTTTTGTTCCGCCCGCATCCAAGGGATTGCCGCGACCTTCACCAGATCGATGGTCTCCACTCGTTCTCCTTCGGATCTCATTCCTGATACGATCAGACTGTACTCGCTCCGTAGTAATTACCAGACTGCTAAAATCCTAGATCATGGCCTATGGATCATGGTCATCATTGGACGATACCGGGAATCACACCCGGAGATGAGAGAGGCTGAATGAATGTTTAGACTTTTATTGCACTCAAAATAAAGTATTAAAACTTAAAACTAGGTATTGCAGGATATGTAAAACAGAGTCGGCCTTGTCACTATGAGCAGTCTTTTTTTTATATTATGGCTCTACCTGAAGATATCTTGCCAATGTCAAGTAACCTATTGAGAATAAATGGGTAGTCAACAGTCGAAGTCACAGTCACTCAATAAAACGCCGGTGTTTTACGTTTTATCGACCTACGGATTCTGCCGATACCACACCAAAAACAATCGCGGGTTTTAAGACTCTATTAGGTCCAAGCAAGTTGTCCATGACAAGTCACTCGACACAGAGGATCACTTCGCGGCACTTCACTGCACGAATAAACACGAAATTCGTTCACTAAAAACCATTAGATACTAATTTAAAACATTTGAATTGCATCAGCCAACGTGGTGTGTTTGACTCCTACCGCCAGATCAGCTACCAACGATGGTGTTTCCGAACAGATACGATCTGGTGACCTTCAAGAAAAGAGCTTATTCCTCCCTTAAGAGCCGGCAACGCATGATGCCTCGTGTGTCGCAGATGTCCATGGGCGGCGATAATCACTTACCATCAGGTGAGCCGTTGCTCTTTTGTCTGCCATAATGTAAAAAAAAAAATCGAGCGGGATCTTTGATATTGATAAAACTAGTGTCTATTTGACTTTTAGTCTAGTTTCCTCCTCCTCCTTGTGTCGATGACCTCAATGCTCAGGGCTGTGACCGCTACGTAGCACTCTTTTCAGGATTTTCTTTCGCCAGCTTGACCGGTCTTCAGCGGCGTGAATGGCATCGCACACTGAGGTGTTTAGCGTGACACTAATCTGATCTGACCATCGCGTTGGGCTTTTTCCTCTCGGTCTTTTCCCGACAACTTTGCCTGTCAGAAGCAGTTTCTCCAGATTGTCCCCTCTTTTTCTGGCGACGTGTCCGAAAAACTCGAGACACCTTCAGGTGTATGGTTAAAAGCCTCATTGGTATCTCACTTTCAGCAACGATAGATGCATTGGTCCGGTGTTCTGTCCAGTGGATCCCAAGCTTTTTACGCCAGCACAACATCTCGAATGCGTAGACGGTCAACTTTTTTAGGGTCCATGTCTCTGCGCCATATAGGGCGGTGGAGAAAACCAGCGTTGTTATTAGTTTTTAGGGTTCCGTACCTCAAAAGGAAAAAACTGAACCCTTATAGGATCACTGTGTTGTCCGTCTGTCTGTCTGTCTATCTATCTGTCTGCCAAGACCCTTTATCTCAAGAAGGCGTGGACGTCTCAAGCTGAAATTGACACATGAAATACTCAGGTCTATTGTCCCTTTAAGCTGTGTAAATATCAAACTTCTAAGCCAAGCCAATCAAAAGATACAGCTGAATATGTCGATATTTTCAACAAATTTTCGACACTTGCAAAGGATTAAAAACCTACAGGGTACTTCCCGTAAACTCAGAATCTTAAAATTTGGCATGAAGCATTGTCATATAATGCAAATATAGGAAAATTGCGAAAACCACAAAAATATTTTAATAAAATGAAACTTACTACCTTATTTCTCACATACGAATAAAGGTATCAAATTGAAATATATACCAAATACCTAGGTCTACTGTCTTTTTAAGCTGTGAAAAAATTAACTTCTAAGTCAACGCGATCAAAAGATACAGCTGTTTATACCGACACTTCGATTGTAAACCGCTACGTTTGTACGGCGGAACCCTTGGTGCGCGAGTCAGACTCGCACTTGGCCGGTTTTATTTCTTGTTCTACTTTACCTTACCTTATTTTATTCTTCCTAGTTTAGAGGAATTTCAAAGTCTAAGACTTCAAAATCACACTACCGTAGCTACTACTTCGTCTCCTTTTATTTTGGACGTGGACTTCTTTTTCGTCTTCTTTTATTTTGTTCTAATAAAAATATTTTCTACTATTTTCTACTATTTTCTATTTTCTACTATTTTCTACTATTTTACTTACCAATACTTGATTAGTGTTATTCGTATCACTGCATGGATATGGAGTATATACAGCTAGGGCTATACAATTTGCAAATATTGTAGTTAATATCATGTACTCGAACGGTCTGGATGACTTTAGTTCAGGAAATAACTTTAGTAGTAAAATTTTTGGAAAAATAAAACATTACATCAGTGCTAGAATAGTTATTTACGAGATTTCTACCATGTACCTTGTTTTTACTCCGTGACCATGGCGCTTGCAACAGTGCCGAAATATCGGAAAATCAAAAATAAGGTACAGTGGCGGACACATCAAGCTATACAAAACTGTCAAATTTCTTCATTCGATTATAAACCTTAAACTGTTGCACATTGAGTTCGAAATCGATTGAGGAAATTTGACAGTTTTGTATAGGTTGACCTGTCCGCTACTGTACATGGTAGAAATCTCGTAAATAATGTTAGTGACCATGAACGTTTAAAACAATATATTAAATCAGTAGAAATCGACATTCCGAACCAGCGATAGATCGTTTTAAGGCGACGGGTAGGGCATAATAGCGACGCCAATTGATTTTAATTGTTAGCTACGAAAACAAATATATTTTAAATAATTACGGGGCTTCAATCTCTCGGCAAACACATACACTATTTATTTAATAACCATACCCAAAAGTTGCGTCTGTTTTTATACTAAAAAAATTATTCACGCTAAAAGTGGCCGCGGTAATTCAAATTTCGAGTGCAAAACCAAATCAAATAGCTAACTATAACTATTAATAAATAGTATAGGTGTTTACCGAGAGACTGAAGCCCCCAAGTTGTTTAAAAGAGATCTGGTTTAGTAGCTAACAATAAAATCATTTGGCGACGTTATTGGAGTATACTATTCATCTTAATGCCGAAGCTCTTACATGAATAGGCAATGAAAAGATTAACTACTGAGTTTCTTGCTGATTCTTCTCGGTAGAAATTGACATTCCGAATCAGCGGTAGATTACATAATATTTGACATTCATAAATGTTCTGTATGGACTTAAATTGAATAAAGACATTTTTGATTTTTGTTTTTTTTTTTGAGTGTCGTAAGCGAAAAAAAATCTGCAGTTCCATACAAAATAGAAAATTCACTTCTGAAATAATACATGGAGCAGCTGAATTTATTTTGTTTATCCAACATGCTATAGACGCTTTATTCATATAAAAAATAACGGACATATCTTTCAAATTTTTCCACTCTACTTTCTGGTTGAAAAAGGATACTTCCATTCAACTATATCATAGCACAGTTTCCTCAAGGGGTTCTTCAGGCCGAGGCACAGCAAACTCCTCTTCGGCCTTTCCGGCTGCGGCTTGCCCCTCGGGCGCGCCTGTTTCCGGGGGGCGGGAGGCGCGTTTGGGTCCACGCTCTCAGCTCCAGGAGTGGCCGCTCCAGCTGGCTGTTCCGTCGCCATTTTTATCTGGAAGAAGAAAAATAGAACTTGATGAGTGAATGAATAATTACTTTAATTGGCACAAAATAAAAACAATGATGAAATCATGTTTTTTTTTAAGTTCGCCTGTAGCGTCCCTGCTGAGCAAAGGCCTCCCCCAAACAGGGATCAATGGAAGCATTGATCCCTGTCCGATGCCCTGTCTTGCCAATCTTGGACATATTTGTAAAAATCGTCACATCATCTTTTTCTGGGCCTACCTCGTAGTCGCCGTCCATCGGTCGGGCGCCATTGAGTGACGATGTTGGTCCATCTTTCGGGGCCCATTTTGCACACATTACCCGCCCAATCCCATTTTAATTTTGCAGCTTTTCGACCCACTCCCAAAACATAATAATAAGGAAGGAAAAATGTAACTTAAACGTTTTGTGGGAGCTACGCTTCGGCATGAATGGGCCGGCTGGACCGGTCCAGCCGGCCCATTCATGGTCACTCATTCATCATTTCATGTGGCACACATGGTGGTGTCACTCCGGAGTGACACCACGGCTTTCACAGAAACCGGCGAAAAGCAGCACTGTGCTGTTTTTCGCTGAGTGAGGGTACCGGAGGCGCGATCCGGGGAAAAAGGGGGTTTACAGGTTGGCAACGCACTTGAGACTCCACTGGGTTTCGCGGGAGTCCCTAGGCGGCGGCAAACGCTTTTTATCAGGTGATCCGTCTGCTCGTAGACCGCCTAAATTGTACATTGTATCTCTTTATACCTTGCTTTTAAGTTTTGTATATTGTGCAATAAAGAGTATCTATCTATCTATCTCGTCTGCCACCTATCACATAAAAAATAGGCCTCCACTCTGGAACGTGTAAATTCAGTTGGTCTGGTTCCCCTGTTAAAGGGTTGCGAAAGTAAGACGGCAGTCACTTCATTGTCAAGTCGGTGATTATAAGCTTTGGAAAGAGTATGTACAACCTGTGCGGATAAAGAATGGGGTCAGAAATGGCGGCGCATCTATTCACTTCTTGCTCGCACACTATTTGCGTCTATACTTGCACTCATGGGTGTGCGAGCGAGAAGTGAATAGATGCGCCGCCATTTTTTGATCCCATTCTTTATCCGCAAAGGTTGTAACTACCAAGTTTCTTTCTCGGTAGAAATTGACATTCCTAATCAGCGGTAGATTACATAATATTTGACATTCATAAATTTCTGTATGGACTTAAATATAAAAAAGTTATTTTTGTTCGTTCGTTTGTTTTTGTCCCCAGCAGTGGGGACATAAATGGGCTGACGATGATGATAATAGTACAAGGATAAAACTTAGTCTGGGACTAAGCCAATTTTGTAATGTTGTCTGAATTTTAATTTGAAATAAAACACAATATTATCCAACCCCACGTCCGGGACGGGTGACGCCATGACACACGTTTATATGCGGCGCCTGCGCAGTGTCAGTGTGCGATTGTTATTGTCCTCCCACATGTTTTTTTTTTTTTTTGGTCAATAAGCCAACGCTTGACCACAATCGCACCTGATGGAAAGCGACGATGAGGTCTAGGATGATACGCGTTTGCCTAAAAGATGCCTGTTCACTCTTGCCTTAAAGATGCCCAGATTATAGTGGTCAGGAAAAACAGATCTCGGCAGAGAGTTCCATTCCTTAGCCGTCCGCATTATAAATGTGGAAGCAAATCGCTTCGTGCGGATAAGGGGTATTTCTGCCACATAAGGATGAAAGCTCTCGCCGCGCCTTGTCGTCCGATGATGGAATGGGCTGGGGGGGATCAAATTATGTAGAACCTCCGCACACTCCCCGAAATGAATCCGGTAGAAGACCGAATGTCATTTCCAATGGACGAAAACGGTACAGAAGGTGTTAAGATTTTAAAAGTAGTTAAAAAAGTTAGTTACTTAAGAAATAAAATCATTTGTTTGGTCCTTAGAAACGTGTTCAAATATTCGCGTTACGTTCTTTTTTTTATGTGATAGGTGGCAGTAGAGTAGACGGATTGCCTGATTGCCTCCGCCCATGGACACCTGCGAGACCAGTGGAGTGGTACGTTACATTATTCACAATCCGTGACCAATCCGTCACATTCAATGACCGAGGGAGAGCCGCGATTCGACATGAATGGGTCCGCTCGACCGGAGTGATACCAGTGACCAGTTCGCTGAGTGAGGGTACTGGAGGCCTAATCCGGGAGAAAGGGGGTTTCAAGGGGGGGTTCGCCAGCGCACTTATGACTCTACTGGTGTCGCGGGTGTCTATGGGCGGCGGAAATCGCTTACCATCAGACGATCCGTCTGCTCGTCTGCCACCTATCTCATAAAAAAATCCTCAATGAAGTCTGTGCTTGTGACCACGGATACAGTAACGTTTAATATAAATAAAATTGAGTCTGCATCAAAGTAATCCCGCGGAAAAACATTGAACTAAAATTTACATCCCCTGTGTCTAAGGACATAAAGCTCACATTTGAATGTTGATGGCGACGTTTTCACGGGACTTCTTTGGTCGAGCAAACTCTACGTTGCTGCTGACAAAAAAAAATGCCATTTTTAATTTACTAAGTAGATACCTATCTATTTTATAGGGCCTTGAACCTCACCCAAGCGTATGTATTCCCGTAAGCATATATTTTGCCGTAATAAATTAAGCCTAGCCTTTTTAATCAAAATTTATGTAGCTTTTTTCGTTGTACACATCCTGTAATACCTAGTTTTTAAGTTTTCGTAATTTATTTTGAGTGCAATAAAAGTATATTCATTCATTTATTCATTCTAATGGTGAAAAAAATACCTATCCTCTGTTGTTGAGGTCTAGTCGTTTTTATGTTCATTCGTCATACATTTAAGTAATTTAAAACTATTTATAAGTACAAAATGTATAATTTACATGTTAATACATGAAATAGACTAGAAAAAATAAATAAATATAATCCGTTTCTACCACCCCGCTCGGAAAGTTGTTTTTGGTCGAGAAGACTCGGCAAGAAACTCGCCAGTTACAACCTGGAGCCCAATTCTCGGACTCGTGACATATCTTTTCATACGATATATATCACTAAAACATAGTTTTTTTTGTATGATTTTCAAATGATATCCGCCATGTTTTTGAAATGTCACAAACCCGAGAATTGGGCTCCTGTGCGGATAAATAATGGGATCAGAAATGGCGGCGCATCTCGTGGGGTACGAGTGCGAGTATAGACGCAAATAGTGTGCGAGCGAGAAGTGGAATAGATGCGCCGCCATTTCTGATCCCATTCTTTAACCGCACAGGTAGTACTTTTTACTCGCCAAACTTTCATACAATGTATCTAATTTTAATATTAATAAAAAGAATACTATTTTATCATCTGCGTCCATGTAGTTATTGTCGCCGCCCACGCTTTCACACTGGTGCGATAATATCTTTCACGTTTCCATTTTGCGTTTGGATTTCTTTTACGACTGCAGTCGTTAACGTATTCAAATCGCCATTATGGATGGCACGACAAACAGTTCGAGTTGTAGTTAAATAAATTAATCTATAGACTTGACACGTTTATTTACGTATCTCTGCGTATAATAAAATTATAATAGGTAATTAACCTGATTCCATACTAATCCGTTACGACTTAGGAATATCAGACAACAGACTTCCAGTACAATGACGATTTGTACGTACAGTCAGCATCAAAAGTAGCTTAATACTTTAGTACATATGTCGAAGTAGTTTCGTTGTATGCGTGCCGTGTTTGGTTCCCACGGCAAGTAGAATATGGCCCACCCTCACTCTTACCGAGGTGGTCGTAAAAGGCGACTCGGTAAAAGCGCATGCCTCAGCCCCAGAGAAGGAAAACTCTGCTTTATATCAAACCCTCGCTAACCCTTCTGCCATCGTAGTGAGTAATGGCAATTACCCCTCTGTGAATTAGGAGCCCGTGCCCCAGTCAATAGGGATGATCATGTCGAATAACTTTTTACGTACCCCTCGAAACTGATTATACTAGGCAGAACAGTTACTTTGACATGTCTAAAGTGTTGAGCTATCCGTACAAGCCTCGGAGTCTGCAGGTTGAAAGTCTAACATTCGCGTGGGCTGATCAATTCAGGGTTTTTAAATTAGTATATAGTGTTTTTTAATGGACACAATTTGGTGTTTATTTTGGGTGCAGTGAAGTGCTGCGAGTGATTCTGATAATAAGAATAGTTAAATTGTATCGTTTTTAACACTGCTATTGTGTGTCGAGTGAGTTTTCACGGACAACTTGCTTGGACCTAATTGTGTCTTAAAAAAAACCCGCGATTGTGTTTTAGAGTGATTGGCAAATCTGTCGGTCAACAAAAACGTAAAACACCGGCGTTTTATAATCATTTGGCCGGGCAATATTTACATTGTGTCCATGTTGTATGCGGTGCGTAAAAAAATGAGCTCACTCAGCTAAGCTACGACTTTAGAGAGGTAGGTACCTTCCTGTAGCGTGGCGCTGGTATTTAGAGGCTTGCAACGAAACAAGGGGCTTGAGGGGGGGGGGGGGGGTTTGATAAAATCTGAAATAACAAGTGGAGGGGGTGTAAGATAATCCCAGTGTATTTATTATTCGGCAGTTTTTCGTATGATTTACACTCCTTCGTTTATTATTTATTTTTATTCAATTAAAAAACTTGCATCCGAGTGTAGGCATTTTTATCACTGGTCCTTCTTTCGAATTAAAAAAAAGTTTATACCTGTATTTAGGTACTTAAATCTACATTATGTTGGGAAAGGGGAGGGTGGTAGTCTTAAACCTCACTACGTATCACCACGATAACGTGATTAATGGAACGGCCCCTGACGAGTATATTCTGATATAGAAATGGAATTAACATTAGTAGTATTGTACTAACCTTTCTTCTACGCCAAAGGTCTTGGTTCGATCCCCACCCTGAACAACGTCCTTTTGTTGACACGTGTTTGTTCACTGACCGGAACAAAGTTGTTTAAGCTACTTAGTACGGAATCAAGTCAGTGATGAGATGTCGTATCAATTTTATTATTACTAGTGGCCCGCTTCATGGACAACATTTCTATTTTTTACATGTCCTATTGTTTTTTTATATGAAAATAGACATAAATGACCGACCCATATTTTTTTCTTTTTTTCCATCAAAATTTGTCCCAGTCATGCTAAATAATTATTGCAATTCTTTATATCTAATTAGACTAGCGCCAATACGTCATCGGAACGGCTGACTACAGCGATATTCCTTTGCATAACTTGTTTACTAAAACAAGTACTACTGTCAAAGGTTAAACATACTATGTCTTTGTCACGTCATCATTCTTCACGTTGACAAGTTGTCTTTTTTTACAGTTGCATATCATGGGTTTTGCATTTCGTAAATTTAAAACTATAATGTGCTAAGCAAAGAAATAGTTTACATTCTGCCGTCCGATGACGTCATCTTACGTTTTTTAGTTTTTAATTTTTTTCTCAGTAAATAAGCAATATAAAAAATTAATAAATATATATTCGAGCAGCGGAAAAGAAAATAAAGAATTGGTATTTTTTGTTTCAGAGCTTAGCAATTTTGAAATGTTGTCCATTCGTTTCGGGAGATTAGTTTCAACTTGTACCAATAGATGGCGCTAGGTGTCGATAACATCGCGCAAGCGTTTCGTGTTTTCGGATTACCTATAAGCGCTACCGCTGTCTGTAGAAGTTTACCACTTTGTAAATAGTCTTAGACAATTTTAAATAGTATAGATATATTTATGTATAAAATTATAATCGTGAACGTGAGTGAAGATACATGAATGTTTATGAAGATGTTTGTTAATGTTACACGCAAAAACTTCTAAATGGATTTTCATAAAACTTCACAATAATAAAACTTACATATCAGAATAACACATAGGCTACAATTCATGAAGATGTAATGTATATGACGACCCAATTGGAACAGTGGTAGTAAACGCTGCCTCTGATACAAGGGTTGCGGGTTCGATCCCCGCACAGTACAAACATTTGTGTGCATGAACATGTTTGTTTGTATTGGTCTGGCTGTTTACTATGTATTATAAGTATGTATTTACAAAAGAAAAGTATTATATGTATATATTTGTAATCCCACTGTTGATTCTGATATCCGTAACACAGGTGCTTGAGCTGCCTATCTCGGAGTCAGATCAATGTATGTGATGTTGTGAAATATTTATTATTTATTATACTATTATTATTATTCAAAATATACCATTAGTTCTATCACCACGCAGGTGAAACCGCGGGGCGCATCTAGTGAACTATAAATAAAAACACTTTCCGTGACGTGTTGCCAAGATGTTTGCCTATCAGCTGTTTTTTCACGGTGGAGATATATTTTTCCTGTTTCTTTCAGGGCCTTGAACCACTGAGTCATCACCGGAGATCGATGAGAAAGCCCTTTCATAGAAGGGCTAACCTCAATATACATCCGATATCTGATCTTGCCAATAATACAACCCTGTTAATACGTTTTCTTTAGTTTTTTTATGTGATAGGAGGCATACAATTGGCTTGACTTCCTTGGCACTAGCGTAGAGATGTAGCCTCGCTATGTATAGAAAGTAAAGTAAAGTTCAGCCTATAACTGTCCCTATGCAGGTCAAGGTCTGATCTTCGCAACCTTTTAACAGAGCAACCAGACGACTGGATCATGGTTCATATCATTTTTCAGCCACGTAGACGACCCCTGCTGGACATAGGCCTCCCTCAATAATCTCCACAGCAGATTGTTCCTTACCACCCGCATCCAAGTCACCTTCAACGCTCCTACACGCAGCCTCCATTTCGAAGGACCTTTCAGCCGCACCGGCCGTCGGATCTCCTCTCAATTGTGCCTGCAATGAATTTCTTTGGTCTTTGTCTTTGACTTAAGTCTCCTGCTTTTAATTACAACTGAGAAACTCTCATTACCGTGTTCGGTTAAAATTAAACGAACTTTTTTTCTCGAGAATTAACATTTCGCAATCCTTTGCTTCTATCTATCGACATAATAAGTTTTATTTTCTTTTAGTATTTGTTTCAGAACCCAAGATCCAAAAAGTAGTTCCGAACGATTCTGAGGCTTTTTTTTCATCTTTAAACGAATGGCCTATATGCACGAAATAAATGTTCGGCCCAGTAACCCAATTCTCGTGCTCGTGATATTGTTTAAAAACATGGCGATATCACCTAAAAACCATACAAAAACTAATGTTTTGGGTGATATATGTCGTATGATGCTAAATTTTCACGAGCCCGAATTGGGCTACTGCTCGTTTGCCACCAATCGATTTACTTACTCCTAAATGCTTCTACTCAGTGAACGAATTTTACAGGATAAAATTTAAGAAAAAATAGTACATGTGAATTTAAATAAGTTGGCAAATTCAATATTACTATTACATAGAAGAATACAGATCAAAGCAAATACCAAGTAAATAAAAAATACGAATGTCTGCTCCTGTCGTATGCCCATCCGGTGTATGACTATTTTTTTTTATTTTTGCAATCAAGACTCTCATGATAGAAAACATCGTTAAATAAGAATCACTTGATTCTCATTTAAACTACTGAGATATCACAACTTTAAAATCACATTATTTGGGCTAAACCAAAACGCTCCATACCATACAAATGGCGACATAGGTGTGACGTCACAACGACAGTATTTTTGTATGCATTTCATTTGAATTTTGTATGGTAGCTTATCAAATGGTATCGTTTATGTCATGGTTCTATTAGATAGTTGTGCAATTGTATGGATTATTCTGGTAATATTTATTTTTTAATAATTTTCATACTTTAAATGGACTTGCCCATAGACTCTTGAATTACCATAAACATTTAATTGAGAATTTTTGCCATTTGGCACATATTGACTTATATTTTGATAAAATATTTATATTTTTTTAAAATCTTGAGCTTAGTCATATACCTATTTGCGATGCCTACCAGGGCTCATTGTTCTTTTGATTGTGTATATTATCACTACCTAGTCATTAAAAATCAAACTAAAACTAATCAAAAATAATTATTATTGTAAATTAAAATTTTGAATGCGACATTTGCACATCGACTCTCGATAGAATTGTTGAATTTTATTTATTTAAGATCATTGTAACCTTTCTGGCAATAAACATTACTTACTTACATACTAGTCATAGTAATGCAATATAAAATAAAAATAAATAAATATAATCCGTTTCTACCCACCCGCGCCCTCCCCCTCCCAACGGAAGAGTTGTTTTTGGTGTCGAGAAGACTCGGCAAGAAACTAGGCCAGTACAACCTGGAGCCCCAATTCTCGGAATCGTGAAATATTCTTTTTTGCCATACGATACTATATCACTAAAAACATAGTTTTTTTTGTATGATTTTCAAAATGATATCCGCCATGTTTTTTGAAATGTCACAAACCCGAGAATCTGGGCTCCTGGCGGATAATAATGGGATCAGAATGGCGGCGCATCCGAGGGGGTACGAGTGCGAGATAGACGCAAATAGTGTGCGAGCGAGAACGTTGAATAGATGCGCCGCCTTGCTGATCCCATTCTTTAGAGTCCGCACAGGTAGTACTTTTTACTCGCCAAACTTTCATACAATGTATCTAATTTTAATATTAATAAAAAGAAATACTATTTTTATCATCACTGCGTCATGTAGTTATTGTCGCCGCCCACGCTTTCACACTGGTGCGATAATATCTTTCACGTTCCATTTCTGCGTTGGATTCTTTACGACCTGCAGGTCGTTAACGTATTCAAATCGCCATTATATGGATGGCACGACAAACAGTTCGAAGTTGTAGTTAAATAAATTAATCTATAGACTTGACACGTTTATTACGTATCTCTGCGTATAATAAAATATAATAGGTATTAACCCTGCATTCCATACTAATCCGTTACGACTTAGGAATATCAGACACAGACTTCCAGTACAATGACGATTGTGTACGTACAGTCAGCATCACAAAAGGAGCTTAAACTTAGTACCATGTCGAAGTTAGTTAGTTGTATCAGCCGTGTGGTCCCCGGCAGAGTAGAACTAGGCCTACCCTCACTCTTACACGATGGCGTTCGTAAAAGGACACGACCTAAATTGGTTAAAGCGGCTTAATGATTCATTAGGTGCACCAAAGAGAGACCAGGAAAAATTCGCAATTTGTTATTATCGAAATACCCATCGCTAATCTCCGTCCTCGACCCAGCGTAGTGACGTATGGCATATTACTACCCTCATGTGATAGATTTGAGAGGACCGTTGCCAGCAGTGGATGATCATGTCGAAGTAAACATTTTTACGTACCCCTCACAGAACTGATTTAATAGGAGTAGAACAGTTAACCTTTGACAAGTACTAAAGTGTGAGCTTGCATCCGTTACAAGCCTCGAGTCTTGCAGGTTGAAGTCTAACATCCGGGGGCTGATACAATTGCAAAGGTTTTAAATTGTATATATAGTGTTGTTTGATATGAAACATATTGTGGTGTTTATTTTGTGACAGTGAAGTGCTGCGAAGTGCTGCTGATAATACGAATAGTTAAATTGACGTTTTTAAACTACTTGCTATTGTGTGTCGAGTGAGTTGTCACGACAAACTGCTTGGACCTAATTAGTGTCTTAAAAACCCGAACGATTGTGTGTTAGAGTGGTATTGCAGAATCTGTAGGTCAACAAACGTAAAAACGGCGTTTTATAATATTTGGCGGGCAATATTTACCATTGTGTCCAGGGTCGTCGCGGTGCGTACAAAAATGAAGCTCACTCAGCTAAAGCTACGACTTTAGGAAGAGGTAGGTACCTTCCTGTAGGCCATGCGCTGGTATTAGAGCTTGCAACGAACCAGAGGGCTTGAGGGGGGGGGGGGGGGTTTCATAAATTTTCATTTTTGTTGTTTTTTTTTTTTGATTTTTTCTTCTTCCTACGTTTGGTGTTGGTTTTATAATATTTCCTGTCACTTTTAGTTTCTTATGATAAAATCATGAAATAACACATAGGGGTATGGGGGCGGTAGTAAATGATAATGTCCCTGTACTTTATAATTCTAATCGTGCCGAAAGTTCTTTCGTATGATTACATCTTCGTGCTATTATTATTTTGATATTGCCAATAAAAAAGAATCATTGCATCCTAGTGTAGGCTTTTTTAATCATGGCCTTAATTTCAGAATTAAAAAAAATTAAACGTTATACTGATTTAGGCACTTTAAACATATACATGATGTTGGGAAAGGGGAGGGGGTAGTCTTAACACCTCACTACGTATCACCAAGATCACGGATTAATGGGACGGCCCCTTACGAGTATATATTATATATAGAATGGAATTACATTTAAGTAGTATTGGTACAACCTTTCTTCATACGACAAAGAAGGGAGAGGGATCTTGGATTCTATCCCCACCCTGAACAAACTTCCTTGTTGTTGAAACACGTGTTTGTCAGTGACCGGAAACAAAAAGGGTTTAAGCTACTAGTACGGAATCAAGTCAGGTAGAGATTGTCGTAATCAATTTATTTAGTCTACTAGTGGCCCGCCTTCAATGGACAACATTTCATAGTTTTTAACATGTGCATATTGTTTTTTTATATGAAAATAGAACATAAAATGAACAGACCCATATTTTTTCTTTTTTTTCAAAATGTTGTCCACATTCATGCATAAATAATTATTGAAATTCTGTATATTCTAAATTAGACGTAGCGCCAAATGACGTCATCGGACTGGAGAATTACAGCGATATTCCTTTGCATAACATTGGTTTTAATAAAAAAAAAGTACTACTGTCAAAGGTAAAAAATACTAGTGTCATTTCCTCATATTGTCAACAGTCATCATTCATTCAACGTTGACAAGTTGCTTTTTTTTACAGTTGCACTGTCATGGGGTTTTGCATTTCAGTAAAATTTATAAACTATATGTGCATAAGCAAAGAAATAGTTTACATTCTGCCGCCGTGACGTCATCTTACGTTTATTTAGTTTTTAATTTTTTCTCAGTAAATAAGCCAATATAAAAAATTAATAAAATATATATTCGACAGCGGAAAGAAAATAAAGAGAATTCGAGTATTTTTTGTTCAGAAGCTTAGCAATTTTGAAATGTTGTCCATTCGTTTCGGGAGATTAGTTTCAACTTGTACCAATAGATGTGGAGCTAGTGTCGATAACATGCGCGCAAGCGTTTCGTGTTTTCGGATTACCTATACGGCGCTACCGCTGTCTGTAGAATTGGTTACCACTTTGTGTAAATAGTCTTAGGACAATTTTAAATAGTATAGAGATATTTATGTATAAATTATAATCGTGAACGTGAGTGAAGATACATGAAGGTTTAGAAGATAGCTTTGTTAAGGTTACACGCAAAAAACTTCAAAGTGATTTCATAAAAACTTCACAAAATAAACTACATATCAGAATAAAAACACATAGGCTACAATTCATGAAGATGTAATGTATATGACGGGGGGGGGGGGGGGGGGGCGACCAAATTGGAACAGTGGTAGTAAACCGCTGCCTCTGATACCAAGGGTTGCGGCGTTTCGATCCCGCCACAGTACAAAACATTTTTGTGTGCAGAACATGTTAGTATTTGTATTGGTCTGGCTGTTTCCTAGTATTATAAGTATGTAGCTTACAAAAGTAAAAGTATGTATTTTTCTTTTTTATATATTGTAATCCCACTGTTGATGAGCTGATATCCAGTAACACAGGTGCTGAGATGCCTATTCTCGGATCAGATCCAATGGATGTGATGTGTGTGAAATATTTATTCATTTATTCAGTACTAAATTTTACTTATTATTAAAATTATACCATTAGTTTCTATCACCCCACGCAGGTTGAAACCGCGGGGCGCATCTAGTGAACTATTAAATAAAAACACTTTCCGTTGAGTGTTGCCAAGAGTTGCCTAGTCAGCTGTTTTTTCCACGGTGGAGATTATATTTGTTCCTGTTCTTTCAAGGGCCTTGGAAAACACTGAGTCATCACCGGAGATCGATGAGGAAAGGCCCTTTTCATAGAAGGCTAAACCTCAATATATAATATCCGAATATCTGATTTAGCCAATAATACAACCCTGTAATAACGTTTTTCTTAGTTTTTTTATGTGATATTGGAGGCATACAAATTGGCTTGACTCACTTGTGCACTGCGTAGAGATGTAGCCTCGCTACTGCTATAAAGTAAAGTAAAAGTATCAGCCTATAACTGTCCCAATGCAGGGCAAGGTCTGATCTTCGAACCTTTAACAGAGAAAACCCAGACCGAATGGATCATGGTTCATCATCATTCAGCCATATAGGACGACCACGCTGGACATAGGCCTCCCTCAAGATCTCCACATACAGATTGGTGTCCTGTACCACCCGCATTCCAGAGTGACTTAAACTGCTCCTACACGTCAGCCTCCATTTCGAGGGACCTTTCTGCACCGCACCGGCGTACGGATCTCGCTCACACAATGTGCCTGGCTGAATTCTTTGGGCTTTGGTCTTTTGAACTTAAGTCTCATGCTATTTCAATTACAAAACTGAGAAACTCTCATTACCGTTTTCGTTAAAAATTAACAAGCTTTTTTTCTCGAGAAGTAACAATTCAGCAATCTTTGCTTCTTAATCTATACGAGAAAAATAATAAAGGTATTTTAGTATCTTTTAGTATGTGTTTCAGAACGACCCCAAAAGATTCAAAAAAGTAGGTAAAGAAAGGATTCTGAGGCTTTATTTTTCAATCTTTACGAATGGCCTATATGCACGAAATAAATGTCGCGAAGGAAACCCCAATTGTCGGTCGCTGAGAATTTTAAAAACATGGCGGATATCACCTAAAGAACCATACAAAAAAACTATGTTTGGTGATATATGTCGTATGATATAAATGTCACGGCCCGATACATTGGGCTACTGTAGTTTGCCACCAACCATATTTACTTATCTAAATGCTACTAGCTCGTGAACGAATATTTGACAGGATTAAATATAAGAAAAAATAAGTACATGTGAATATAAAAAAAAAAAATAAGTGCAAAAAATTCCAATATTACTATTACATAGAGAGAATACATTATCAAAAGCAAATACCAAGTAAATTAAAAATAAGAAAAGTCTGCTCCTGTCTATGCCAAACGGTATATGACCCACTATTGTTTTTTTATTTTTGCAATCAGACAAGACCTCTTCAATGATAGCAAACAATCGTTGAAAGAATCACTGTGATTCTCCATTTAAACTACATGAGAATCAAAACTGTTAAAATCACACATTATTTTTGGGCAAACCCAAAGGATGCGCATACAAATGGCTACTAAGGTGTGACGTCACACGACAGTATTTGTATGCATTTCATTTGAATGTAGGTAGCTATATCCAAATGTATCGTTTAGTGGCAATCGGTTCTAATTATAATAGTGGGTCAAATTGTATGGATTATTCAATGGGATATTTATTTTACTTAAGAATTTCAACTTTTAAAATGGGACTGCGCGCATGAATCTTTGAATTACTCAATAAAAAAACTATTTTAAATTGAGAATTTTTGCCATTGGCACAGTATTGACTGTATTATTTTGAAAAATTATTTATATTTTGTAAAATCGTTGTCAGCTTAAGTAACTACCTATTTGCGAATGCACTACCAGGAGGCCGCTATATGTTCGTTTGTTTGATTGTGTAATAGTTATCACCTGACCTAGTCATAAAAATAAAACAGTAAAAACTAATTTCCAAAATAATTTATTACATTGTAAAATTTTAAAATTTGAATGACATTTGCACATCGACTGTATCGATAGAATATGTTGTGAAATTGATTATATCTAAGATCATTTGTAATCCCTGTATTCTGAGACAAATGAGAAAACAATTACTTATTATCATCTAGTCATATGTAATGCAAAATAAGTGTAATAAAATATAAAATAAAATAATAAATAATATAAAAATAAACTTCAATGAGCATTGTATGTCACAGGATAAAAATTAGTGTAGAGTGGTAGAAACAGGTAGAAGTCAGGTCACAGGCCATGTAGGGCTCTCGCTCTTCGAGTTTTTAGCGCACGCTATATTTGATGATTCAACATCGCATGCAGGAATCCGTTGATTACATGAATAGCATACTTCATTACGCATTTCTTGTTTAGTCGACAGGACTTGTCTGCTACCTCATCATTACCTAATAATCGCATGAAACGAAAAGATAGTCCTGGAACAAAATTAATTGCCAGCCCCTATTTTAAAACCATTGCCTTTGGAACGGGATGACATGAGCTTTAGTACAGTAATCCACGAGCCATTTGATGCACGTTTTATATAACATAACAGTGGATAGAGTTTTTCTACAAGCTTTGGCCCGCCGCTTGTCGCTCCGTTAGTTGCCGTGGATAGACGGACAAACAAACCAGACTATAATTCCACCTTATTATAAATCGGCGATCGTAAAAGGTATTGTTTAGTTTGTATTATGAGAGGTGGTATACGACAGTCCCTCACCAGCCCATGGTCCTTCCTACCGTCTCGGCATACGGACCGAATCTTGGAGACGCTCACCGATGGTGAGCTTGTCTGAATGGTTGTAAGTTTTATGTTATTTTCTGTTTGTGTTTCGGTGTTAATGGTAGGTGGTAAACTAGCCTTTCTTTTTGTTCTCTCTACTGTTTAATGGTCAGTTTCTATTCCTCCGGGCTCTTCAGCCCGGTGCGTTTCTTCACTCCTATTACAAAGTCTGTGTCGGTGTCCCATCTCAATGTACTTCTGACCAAATGGGGCGTTGATACACAACCTGACAACAGACAATGACGACTTGCGCTCGGCACACAGGTTATCAACATCAATTCCTTCCTATGTTAAGCCTTTTGTGTGCAAAACGCAGTGCAACCGTTCGAAACAACACTTCTGCAAGAGTTGATCATCTCTTGATGGTATACTGTCCAATCGTCGTCATTCTAGTTACCAAGTCATCCGCAGCTGTTGCCGCTCTTACACACACAGCTGAGAAGTTACCCATCAGCACATGGTCCCGAGTGTTTCCTCAGCTTCTCACAGGGACATACAGGTGACACACAGAGAGGTCATCGCGTGCAGTCACTTTTCTGTATATATACTAGCCATGTCCTGTAAAGGATTTGTGGACTCACAGCGTAGTTTAGTTCCACCCAACCGGCCGAAACCGGCGACAGGCTCGTGGGTATACGACCAGGACGTGGTCACATATTGGTAAGCAATTCGCCGCCCATGGACACCCGCAACAACAGAGTCACAAAGTGCGCTGCAGCCTTTCCCCTTTCCCCCATTGGAACATATTACTGTACTGAAGCTCATGTAATTGCCGTTCCAACACGCAAAGAAGGTACTCCTACCTAAAGCAATGTGGGCCAAGCTGAGTGAGCGACTTTACACTGACTAATCGCGACATACCTTACACACATACACACACCTGTACACATAATAGCTTAGTTGCCCGGCTTGAGTAACCTGGTATTATTAGTTTTTTTTTTGTTCTGTTTAATTTTTTTTTGTTTTTTTTATATTTGTTAATGTTTGTTTGCTGTTTAGTTTGTATTTTGTTTCGTTTTTCTCTTTGTTTAATATAATTAAAGTATAAAAAAAAGGTACTTGTTGCGCCCTTCTTAGTCTGTAAAATGTGGTGTGTCGTATTTTCAGTGATTATCCTATTCTAATCTATCTAATCCATCTATACAATGTAAAATGGGACTGGCGTACGGATTTAATTGCAGAATACTATTCTTATAGTTCGCGATTTGGAATAAAGGATAATTTCACATATTATATTAGTTTGGAAATGGACTACATTATATAATAGTTCCACGTAATGGATTAAGTTTAGCGACGGTTGCCTTAGTAGATAAGAACGCACTTTCCACGCGGGGGATAGTGGTTCGAATCCGAACGTGCACTTCTAGATATCCAAATCTATATGCATATTTCACAGCATTCATGTTTCATTTATTCCGTGGCCGTGTGGTCCCGGACGAGTAGGAATAGGCCACCCTCACTCTTACCGAGGTGTTGATAAAAGGCGACTAAGGTAAAGCTGCTGTGCAGATCATCAGCACCCAGAGAAGATAAACTCTGCATTTATAGCAAAAAACCCTCGCCAACACCGTCTGGGCCAAGAAGTGTGAGTATGGCAATTACCCCTCATGTGACTGAGGGAGGCCTGCCCCAGCAGTGGAGACTTAAGTGCGGCTGATGATGTTCATTTTATTCACATCAATTTTCCTTCTTTGTAAGTCTACATAACATAATAAGATAGTTTAGGCAGATTAAGTAGGCAGATGATAGAGTCATGTCCAATTACCTTTTCAAGGTTACTGTTGAAATTGGTAGTTTTTTGTCGGGTTCCGTAGCAAATGGCAAAAAACGTGAAACCCTTATAGATTCGTCATGTCTGTCAAGTATGTCCATCTGTCCGTCCGTCCGTCCGTCCGTATGTCATCAGCCAATTTTACTCCGAAAACTATAAGAACTATACTATTGAAACTTGGTAGGTAAATAGATGGTATTTTGTTAAAAACGCATAACGCTTTTTACACCAAAAATTGGAAAAAATAAACAAAATTAGGGGGGGTCTCCATACAGTATTTTTGTTATCGCACAATTTACTATATTTGATTAAATATTTATATTCTTTGTAAAATCTTGAGCTTAGCAAATACCCTATTACTACACGATAAAAAGAAAAATAAAATTAAACGCAGGTATGTTACTACTTGAGCACTAGGCCAACGTTATAGGTAAATAATCCGGCGAAGCCCAGCGGGGTGTTGTCTACAGGATACAACCCCGAGAGGTTGAGTTTCAGGTAGATCGTGGCTCACGTATCGAGACGAAGCTTGAAGATAGCTTTTGCTTTACTCAAAATGGGACGGAAAAGTTTCATATATTGTTTACTGCACTTAGGGCTGATTTTCCATGTGTGATAAAATTTAAACAGATGGATAAATTATTACCCGGCAAAATTAAATGATAGTAGTCTTATTTATTACTTGCATGAAGTGGGAACTTTATTTTTTACTCCTTAATGGTATTTCATTTTATCAAATGGTAACTCTTAACGGACCATGAAAAACCAGCCCTTAATAAAGTAACACTATGGAACACACAAGAATAAGTTAAGGGAGTTCTACACTGAGGATTAGCGAAGCGTTTCAAAGCAGAGCGACGCGTCGAAAACACGTCGCGTCTGCGAAGCGTTCCAGCCGCGGAGATTCCGCCAGTGTGGCAAGAGCTTTAAACTTAAACTAAACAATAAATTTGTGAAAGTTCATCATAATAAGCGTTTACCGTGAAGAGAGCGCACGCTTTGGCATGATGGAACGGCTCGACGGAGAGATACCACGGCCTCAGAGAAAACGGCGTGAAGCAGCAATGTGCTGTGTTCGCTGTGTGAGTGAAGGATAATGGAGGCCCGTATCCGGAGGAAATAGGGGTAAAATGTTGGCCAACGCACTTCTTCTGTGACTCCACTGGTGTCGCGGGTGTCCATGGGCTGACGGCAATGCTTACCATCAGGGATCCGCTGCTCGTCTAGTTTAGGACAGTCTAGCTAATAAATATGAAGCTACTACCATCTTACCTTCGCGAACCTAAGGAAAAGCAATACGACAAACTCGATCATGTCAACGTGTGCCTAGGACTTGATTGAGTTGGTCTGAATCAGAGTCAGAATCAGAAATTGCTGGGATTACCCCACAATATTGATTTTGACTCTGATTCCATTACACAGTTTGAAAAACTTAATGATATAAAGTAAAGTATCAGGCTCTATATACTGTCCCACTGCAGGGCTTAGGCTCAATTATTAAAAGAATCAAGTCATCCTACTATCATGGGATTAAGGTAATCAACCATGCTTGCCAGAATGCGGATGGTGATCAACAAAACCAGAGCTAAGTTCGAAAAATTCAAAATATACTTTTTGCTCGACCCGGGAATTGAACCCAGGATCCCGAAAATCACGGCCGGATACTTCAACCACTCACCAAAGGGCGTAAATGCTATGATTCAGGCGGTTAGCACTTTCAACCGAACATAATAATTAAGGTTATTTATTCGAGTAGGCAAGCCTACGTATTCATCCACCCAATCAAAAAACATAAATACTACACGTACAAAAAGCGGGCACACACACTTAGTAGTAATATGGCTAGGGTTGAAAATAAGGCTATTATCAGAACACCCATATGGAAAATTGTGTAATTTTCCATCAATAATAATTAAAGGGTAACATAAAACCATAATTACACGTAATTAGCACTTATTTAAACAAATAAAGACTATTGAGTTCGTATGCGTAGAGTTGACTGAGTGAAGTGGCGTAGTGCGTTCGGGGGTTCGCCCACTAATAAAAGCGACTGCTGGCAAGAGTCCCGGGTTGATCCCGGGTCGGCCAAAAATTTTGCTACCTAAGTTTTCGAAGAAATTCTTAGTGTCAGCTCGGAGTTTGCGATGTGGCGGTCTTGTACCTCGTTGCCTCGGAAAGTAATTTACAGCCGCTGGGTCGTGCGCCAACCTCTCCGGCGTTTCACCCTGCTCGTCCGACCCCGATAGAGAGCATTATGTTTGCGCACGCACTTGAGCACTATAATATCCTGCGTACGTGGCTGATCTTGAGTAATCGGTTGGAGGATCTATATGCTTAGAGTGAGATATGATAGTCAACCCTTCGTTTGGGATTTACTAATAATAATAATAATAATTCGTTAATTTTCAGGCAACAAGATACATTCAAAAAATTCATCATAAAATACCTTACAGCTAACATACATAAATGGACAAATAAGAATACACCACGTGGGCGGGCGCCGTAGAGTCAGCTGGTAGCCGTGCTCGAAACGTCCGAAGCACGACTCCCTGCAGCCAGAAGCTCCCTAATAAGGGTTCCTCCCCAGAGAATGGGGTTCGGTACTCTCACCCAAGAGGAGCTAAAGTTCACATTGTGGCGAGACTCAACCGGTCGACCCAGTCTACGACCACCTCGACCTGTAGGACCAGTGTAGGCAGGTGTTACTAAAACTTTAGTGTTATGTGTCATCAATAATCATCATCAGCAACCCACACTCGTCCACGCTGGTCAAGGTCTCCCCTAATGCACGCCACTGCTCCCGATTTTAGGACACTCTCATCAAGGCCCAACAAGCCAGCCTTCGAAAGTCATCATACCATCAATGACATCATGATGGACATTGCTTACCAAAGTCGCGGTATCACTTCAAGGACTTTTCGCTTCCAACGGCTTTGGCAGTTCTGCTGCTAATATGACCAGCCCACTGCCACTTCCAGTTTGCTAATTCGGTGGGCTATGTCGGTGACTTGGTTCCTGTCGGATTACATCATTTGATTTATTTCTGTTTATGTTATACAAGATAAGAAAACTACTCTTCATAGTATTACATAAATGTATACCTAACCTCACTGCAAAACTATCGCCAAAAAATATGAAACGGAATCCGAGATCACCTACACAGTCTGACGGGAGCCAATAATGCAATCTATCACGTATATTAGCCTTCTCTTACTTACATCCATTACACAAACCGGACGTATGAGACAAGGTATGTAATGTTATGAGATAAGAATAGAGAATTAATAAACTCTAGACATATTTGTTCTCGACACACAAAAATATAAACCTGTAAATAAGACTCAGACCGTCCTAAATGAGATTTAGACTTAATTGCTAAAACCTCAGTCACTGTGAAGGTTGGCTGCGAGTGTGTATTTCCGTCGGCTACGACTTGGGGAACTTCAAGAGTAAGAGCGCACTTCCTTTTTTATTCTTTCTCTCTCCCCTTCCCCAAAAGGACGGCTAGCGATTGCTCTCTGATTTCGTGGACATAAAAAAACATAAGTCTTTTTTTGTTTCAATAGGTGGCAGAACTGGCAGACGAGCAGTGACGGATCACTGATGGTAGCGATTGAGTCATCAATGGAAAAAACATTTCAAAATTGCTGGAGAGCTCTGAAACAGCAAAAAAGTACCATTCTGTGTTTAGCTTTTCCACTGCCTCGAATATATATTTATTCATTTTTTATATTGCTTATTTACTGAGAAAAAAAATAAAAAACTAAAACACGTAAGATGACGTCATCGGACGGCAGAATGTATAAATATTCTTGCTTAGCACATTATAGTTTTAAATTTTACGTAATTGCAAAGACTCATGACATGTACTGTCAAAAAAAAAGAAAACTTGTCAAAACGTTGAATGTATGATGACGTTGGACAATGTTTGGACACTAGTATTATCTACCTTTGCAGTAGTACCTTTTTTTTATTTAAAACAATGATAAGCAAAGGAATATCGCTTGTTTTCAGCCGTCGATGACGTCATTTGCGTTACGTCTATTTAGAATAAAAGAATTTCAATAATTATTTTATGCATGAAAAAATGGACAAATTTGAAAAAAGAAAAAAAAAGGGTGTCTGTTCATTTTATGTCTGTACTTTCATTAAAAAAACAATTGGACATATTAAAAATATGAAAATGTTGTCCCATGCACTCACTGTCAGGCAACACGATCAGCCCAGTCGGGGGGACTAGACATTTATCTACTGTAGTCGAGACGAGCTGGAGTAATGTTTGTGTGAATACGATCCCCTACAATAAATTCCTTAATTCCTTGCCATAATGCGGGACGATGTGCTGACCCTATTAAGCTTAGGAATACGATATTTATCTCCACCCATAGTGTGGGGGAGATGAAGAGGGGGGAGGTCACGAGGTCTCTTAACCTCTCAAACTGTGAGAAAATTCAGCTCTTATTTATAGCAAAGGAGGTCTATTTATTGCTTTCGCGATTTTATTTTTTCCTATGTGATGTGACCGACGAGCAGAGGATCAAATGATGGAACCGATTACCCCCGCCCAATGACACCACACCAATCGAGAACAAGTGCACGCTGCACCAACTTATAAAACTACGCTTCCACTCGATGGGTTTGCGATAGCATCACGCACATGACAAAACTGCGGGGCAAGGGGCCCGCTACCTTACACAGATTTTCTGTGATCCCGTGGGTATCACTCCAGCAATAGTGGGAGTGTTCCGAAAGCACAATCCGGTAGGGAAGCTAAGTTTAAAGTGCACCACTGACACTCCGCTGGTCTTACGAGATGTTCATTGGTGGTAAGAATCTCAAATAAAAATAAAATAAATGAAAAACATGGATAAAAAATATATTTTCGTTAACAAAGTTTACTAAGTAGTAAATTAACTCCATCTCATTTTAAGCTGAAAACTTGTGTTTGTAAGCCCCACTCTTCCTTTTTCTATTTTTTTATGTGATAGGTGGCAGACGAGCAGAAGGATCACCTGATAGTAAGCGATTGCCGCCTCTCATGGACAGTCACGACACCAATGAAGTCACAAGTGCGCTGCCAACCTTTAAACCCCCTTTCCCCGCCATCCCGATTGGGCCTTCGCAGTACCCCCAGCTCACGAAGCGAACCACACCACATGTGCTCACGCTAGTATTCTTGGGAGCCCGTGTATCACTTCCGGTCGAGAGCGGCAAGAATCATGCCGAAACGGGCCTCCCACGATAAATTTTATTAAACTTTAACCGCAAATTGTAATTTTTTGGATGAAATCTATTTAGATTTAAGTAAGTTTAAGTTTTAAGCCCCCCCCCCCCCATGTTGGTCTAGTCGTTAAGTATCGCGGCTCGTTTATGATGTGTATGTGGTTCTGGGTTGCGATTCGACCGGGTCGGAGAAAATATAAAGGTTATCGCTTTTGTCGACATAGCTCGGTTTTGTGTGATCACCAACCTGCATTTGGCAAGCGTGTGATTAAAAGCCTAATCCCATACAGTAGCTATAACTGATTTCTATGA
>JADPWL010000830.1:0-11783 GCA_019059595.1 Marasmia exigua | reverse complement strand
AGTAAATTAACACGTATCTACATGCATCGAGAACTGACCATTCATTGAATTCCAATCGGCTTTGTATGTACATAGACTGTGTCTTGCATAGTAAAGTGATTATACAGTGACCGTCCAGTTACTACCATTGGCCATACACAGGGAAAATAAAACATTAAACCCGTGAAAGTGTAATCTTTAAGTTAGCTCGTTTGTTATGAATTTCGTTTATATTAATATCGCTTTACCATCAAGCGATCCGTCTGCGCGCTTGCTACCTATCACACGTGAAAAAACAAGAAATTCAGAAATCGTAAATTCTTTCTACGATCCCTATTGGCCGTGTGGTCCCCGGCAGAGTAGAATAGGCCACCCTCTTTCTTACCGAGGTGTCGTAAAAGGCGACTAAGGTAAAGCGGCTGGCACGATCATCAGCACCCGAGAAGGAAAACTCTGCATTTATATCAAAACCCTCGCCAACCCGTCTGCCAAGCGTGGTGAGTATGGCAATTACCCCTCGTGTGATTGAGGGAGGCCTGTACCCCAGCAGTGGGGACTTAAATGGGCTGACGATGACGATGAAACCCGTGAAAGTGTAATCTTTAAGTTAGCTTTTTTATGAATTTCGTTTATATTAATATTGCTTTACCATCAAGCGATCCGTCTGCGCGCCTGCTACCTATCACACATGAAAAAAAACCAGAAATTCAGAAATCGTAAATTCTTTCTACGATCCCCTTTACATTGTGCAACGAGCCTATTGCGCCTGCCAGAATGGGCTCACGCCCGCCCATTCTACCGTGACCGGGTGATCTGAGTTTGTACGCGGGACAATGCCGCCAGCCAGCCGGAACATTCATCTATAACAGCGAACGACGTATAAGCGAATAAATGGAAAACAATAGGGGTTAGCGGTTACCGGTTAGGTGCGTGAAATTATCAAAGATCTTGGGAAAGCCACGCTTCGGCATTAATGGGGTGACATGAACAAAATAATAATATCGCCTCACAGAAAAATGGCTTGAAACAGTGCCTGCGTAAGGTTTCACCGGAAATTGACCTCCGGTTGAGTCCCTCACTCAACCGGAGGTCAATTTCCCTAAAAAGGTGAAAAGATTGGCAGTGCATTTGTGTCTATGGGCGAAAGCAACAGCTTACCATCAAGCGATCCGTCTGCTCGCCTGTTACCTATCACACATAAAAAAATAAGAAATTCAGAAATCGTAAATTCTTTCTACGATCCCCTTTACACTGTGCAACGAGCCTATTGCGCCTGTCAGAATGGGCTCACGCCCGCCCATTCTACCGTGACCGGGTGATCTGAGTTTGTACGCGGGACAATGCCGCCAGCCGACCGGAACATTCATTTATATTAGCGAACGACGTATAAGCGAATAAATGGAAAACAATAGGGGTTAGCGGATACCGGTTAGGTGCGTGAAATTATCAAAGATCTTGGGAAAGTCACGCTTCGGCTTAAATGGGACGACATGACCAAAATAATAATATGGCCTCACAGAAAAATGGCTTGAAACAGTGCCTGCGTAAGGTTTCACCGATTGAGTCCCTCACTCAACCGGAGGCCAATTTCCCTAAAAAGGGGAAAAGATTAGCAGTGCATTTGTGTCTATGGGCGAAAGCAATAGCTTACCATCAAGCGATCCGTCTGCTCGCCTGTTACCTATCACACATAAAAATAAGAAATTCAGAAATCGTAAATTCTGTCTACGATCCCTATTACACTGTGCAACGAGCCTATTGCGCCTGCCAGAATGGGCTCACGCCCGCCCATTCTACCGTGACCGGGTTGTAACGCAGCCTGCAGGGGCTTCGTTATACTACATAACTACTCATAAAGAAAGTTACCTTTGGTGTTAACTATAGAGCTTCGTTTTCCGTTTGCTATAGAGCTTGTATATCATTTTATGATTATGTCTTGTATTAGCATTTAATGTTCCTTGTACATTTTTATCTGTAAATAAATTTAAAGTTATTGTTGTAAATATTTAGATTGTCTATCTGACATTGTCTGACAGCTGACGTTGTCTAACTGTTTTTTATTTTTCTATCGAATTGTCTATTCAAATTTAACTATGGAGTTTAGCTATGTTTCGAGAATATTCTATATTGTATGAATTTTAAAATTTAAATGTTGTAGAATAGAATGCGCATGGGCAATATAAAGGACGCACATGGGCAGGACCACCAGTCTACCACCAGCTCTGAAGAAGCTCAGAACTCAAGCTATAACAGTGCCAGTATACGTTTACCCGTAGAGTAACGGTGCCGGGGCACGAAAGGTGTTGCCTCCCTGCACCTACGCGCGTCCTACCTTCACTCGTGCGCGTATCCGCGTCGCGCCTACCCGCGGCCGGCTTGCGGCGTGCGCGTATCTGCGTCTCGCGCCCCATTTGCTGCCTCCTGCGCTCGGCGGAGCCCTACCGCCCGCCTCTTGCGACGCTGGATCCTACCGGCGCGCTGCCTGTGCTCACCCTGCGTTACCGTCCTACCACGGTTGCCCATTTTGAACTTTTACCTTATGTATATATTTAGTGTAGTGTACCGGTGTAAATAGCTAGTTTTAAGTTAGTTTTAAGTTAGATTTAAGACTTTAGGACGAGCCATCATTGTACATATCGCTTATAATTATAGCCCTCTTCCCTCTATTCTTATCTTTTCTTCTTCCCCCTATCTTTTAGCTCCGTAACCCTCCGTTACGCGACAGTTTGGCGCCCAACTCTATAGAATCCCTCCCTGTTCTCAAAATTCTAAAATAAACTTGCACAAGTTTCTGTATATAACATACCTTTTGGCTCCCTATTAGACGTCTCTTACTTCTTAGATATTTCTTTCCCTATTCTTCCTCTATTTTTCTCACTAAAATAAAGTAAATAAAATAAAAACTATTATAAATATTTTATTGCTTTAAAATTACAAATATCTTAGAAATGGCTCGTCTTATAACTTTAATTTACTTAATAAGGCGGAACTTGAATACGAACTTATAATTAGGAACGAAAACTCCTGTGGATAATCTTGTATCGCTTAGGAAACAAATTGTTTATTGCTTCGTAATTTTCCTACGGAGGACATTATTGATTCTCCCGTTCCTCTGAGTGACGATTTGTCACAAGCTTCTTCTACAATCTTATATTTATCTTCGATGTTGGACCGATACGAATCGGGTAATCTGAAATTATTTAAGAAAATTGAAACTTATATAAATCACTTATTTTATCGACTTGACAGAATTGACACTGATGTAAGTGACAGCGACTCAAACCTTATAGAACTCTATGACGACTTAAAAAAGAAGTTTACTCTTTTGACTGAACGTTTTGACGCTTTTTCAAAACCAGCTGAGACTTCACAGGTACAAACCTCTTTGGACTCACCTTTGCCGATTTCTCAACCTAACTGTATGCCACCTTTTCATAATTTTCTCTTACCAAATTATCTAAATGAGCTAAAAAAAATTACTTTTGATGGGACAACTTGTCCTAGAGCTTTTCTATCGAAAATTGATGAATTTTTACTTACGAACAAACTTGATAAGCAAATACTTATAAGCTCGGCCTTCAACATTTTTGAGGACGATGCTTCTTATTGGTTTAAATTCCAACTAAGTCGTGACCCTTCGTTAACTTGGGATCGCGTTTCCGAGTTGTTAATTAAGGACTTTGGCCATTCTGATTATGACCATAAACTACTGCAGGCAATAAAATCTCGTACTCAGGGTAAATCTGAGTCTATTATGGTTTATATTCCGAAAATGTTTGAAATGTTTTCGAGACTAAGCGAGAAATTACCTGAGCAAGGGAAACTGCAAATACTTCTACGTAACATCCGTCCTTGTTATACTTCTTTTGTTGCTCTTAATAAAGTTGATTCTATTGACTCTTTAATTTCTGTATGTCAACAATTTGAGCGCTGTATTGACCGCGACAATAATTTTAAAGAACCTGAAATGAATACTCTTATTCCTGAATTATCCTATAAACCTAAACACGATTCTACACTTTTACCGAACACTAAACCTAATGTTACACATACTTTTCACTCTAAACATTCTTTCACTCCTAATTATGATTCTCATAAATCTAATAACTTTAAGCCTTTTCGTACGAACTTTTCTTCGCAGAATAAAAATTCTGCACATGCGATATCTGAAAGTGCTCCCAAGTTTCAGGCGCATTTGTTTTGCGTTCGATGTCGAATAGATGGTCATTCTTTGAATTCTTGCACTAAACCAAGATTCTTAGTCTGTTTTAAATGTGGTTTGAAAGACTTTAGAGCTTCGGATTGCCCGAAATGTAAAGCTGACAAGCCTCAACCTTCTTCATCCTCTAACTCAAAAAAACTAACGTATGACTTGGTTAAACGAAAAGAAAATTTTGATGTTGATGACTGGCATAATTGGTTAAAAATAATTAAGAACTTTTTCGCAAGTTATGGAACTTCTTCAGTTTATTACGACAACGAAAGAGATTTTAACCGTCCTTTTATTAACGTTTCTATTTCAAATGTTGAGTTTACGGCGTTACTTGATAGCGGTAGTTCAATGACTATTTTAGGTAATAACTCGCACTTTAAAATTTTGGAACTGGGCTTTTCGTTATCCAAGTCTGATTATATTACGGTTAGCACTGCTAGTAAGCATCGTGTTAAATCTTTAGGATTTTTTATTCTTCCTTTTACCTTTAACGACCAAACTAGACTTATTAAAACATATGTTATTCCTGAAATATACCCGTCTTTGATACTTGGTGTTGACTTTTGGAGGGAATTTAATTTGGTTCCCAAACTTTTATCGTGTGCCTTTTCTCTTAATAAACCATCCCACTTTAACAACTCTGTGGAGAAACAAATCCTACCTTACGAAAATCTTACTTCTGAAGAAAAGGTTATCGCTGATGATATTATTTCGCGTTTTAAGCAAATTTCCTTTGAAGCTAAGGGTGAACTTGGTCGTACTGATCTGGTTAGCCATCGTATCGATACTGGAGATACGCTGCCTATTAAACAACGTTGTTATAGACTCTCTCCCGAGAAACAAAAAGCTCTAATTGCTGAGGTGGATAAAATGATTGAGTGGAAGGTCATTGAGAAATGTGAAAGCCCTTGGTTGTCTCCGGTTCTTATTACGCCTAAAAAGAATGGCGAATGGCGATTTTGTGTCGATAGTAGAAAACTCAACTCAGTTACTCGTAGGGATGCCTATAGTCTTCCTTTTATCAATGAAATACTTGACCATCTCAAAAACGCTAAATTTTTATCGAGTATCGATATCGCTAAAGCTTTCTGGGAGATTCCTTTACATGTAGACGATCGGGATAAGACCGCCTTTTATGTCCCCGGTAGAGGAATGTACAGATTCACTGTTATGCCCTTTGGTTTAACTAATGCACCTGCTACACAGCAGAGGTTAATGGATATCTTATTCACTCCTGAATTTGACAACAAAGTGTTCTGTTATCTTGATGACATTATTATCATAGGCTCCTCGTTCCATGAACACATAGGACTTCTAATTAAAGTGCTTGAAAAATTAACTTACGCTAAACTTACCATTAACTTTGAAAAAAGTCATTTTTTTAAGAAAGAATTAAAGTACCTTGGATATGTTGTTGACGATAATGGTTTACGAGCTGATCCTAGCAAAATTCAAGCTATTATGGACTTTCCTGTACCTACTTCACGCAAGGAAGTGCGTAAATTTCTGGGTACGTGTAGTTGGTTTCGTAGGTTCATTCCTAATTTCAGTACTATAGCTGCACCTCTTAATAAATTAACATCATCTGCTAAAACTTCTCCGAAATTTTCTTGGAGTTCTGAGGCTAACTCTTCCTTTCTGAAACTAAAAGAATATCTTGTAACTACCCCAATTCTTGCTTGCCCTGATTTTGATCAACCGTTTTCTGTGCATTGTGATGCATCTAACACTGGCATTGGAGCCATGCTTACTCAAACGGTTAACGACAAAGAAGTTGTTATAGCCTACATGAGCAAATCACTTAACAAAAATGAAAGAAACTACTCTACTACTGAAAGAGAAACTCTAGCTGTTATCATTGCCTTAGAACATTGGCGGTGCTATCTTGACAATGGCAAACCGTTTACTGTATACACTGATCATGCCGCATTAAAGTGGTTTTTGAATTTAACAAATCCTTCTGGTAGACTCGCTCGTTGGTCACTTCGCCTTTCTTGCTTTAATTTCACGCTGAAACATAAAAGAGGAAAGGATAATATTGTCCCTGATCTACTTTCTCGTTCTAAAAGCGAGGACAGTCATATTATCGCTCCTTTATCTTCGAATGAAGCCACGTCTTTAGACTTAGAGCGCTATAATAAAATCTTTCGTAATTGTTTAACTGATCCTCAAAGTCATCCTAACTATACGATTAAGGATAATAAACTATTTCGTTGCACTAATACTCCTTATTCTTTAACAGATGATTTCATCTGGAAAGAAGTCCCTATCCCTTCTGAAAGAGAATCTTTGATAAGAAATGCTCATGGTTCCGCTACAGATCCGCATTTGGGCGTATTTAAAACATACAAAAAAATATCATTGTTATATTACTGGTCTGGCATGTTTAAAGATATAGCTAAATTTATTTCCAATTGCGAAACTTGTTTGGCTTATAAACACTCTAACCACTCGCCTTACGGTCCTATGGGAAAACCCAAAATTTGTTCTAGACCTTTTCAATGCATTTCTTTGGACTTAATAGGTCCATTGCCAATGACTAGGCGACGTAACCAGTACATTCTCGTTGTAAATTGTCTATTCACCAAATATACACTTATTTTTCCTTTGAAACGAGCTATAACTACTAGTATTATACATTACTTAGAGAATTCCGTGTTCTTAGTTCATGGAGTACCTCAAACAATTATTATGGATAACGGTCCACAATTTCAATCGCATGAATTCCATAATTTCCTTGGACGTTATAGAATTCCGCATATATCTTACACTCCTCACTATTGTCCTCAGGTCAATACTACAGAACGCTACAATAAAACAATTATTACCGCACTAGCTTCACTGGTCGGTGAAGACCATAGGTCTTGGGACCTTCACCTATCTAAGATTCAGTTTGCAATGAATAACTCTGTAAATGAAGTAACTGGATTTACTCCTGCATTTTTAGTATTTGGTCGTGAACTCATTACTTGTGGTTCTATTTATTCTCAGGGTTACGACTTAGAAGAAATTACCTTTTTACCTCGTGATTTATATGCTAGAAATATTGGCCTTCTATCGTCAATTTTTGATAGAGTTCAGGTTGCACTGCGCATATCTCATGTAAAGAATTCTAACCGTTACAATTTAAGGCACTCTTTTAAAGAATTCAATGTTGGAGATATAGTGTGGCGTAAAGACTACTCTTTAAGCAATGCTGGTGCATATTTTAGCGCAAAATTAGCACCTAAATATGTTAAATGCAAAGTCGTTGAGAAATTGTCACCTCTTGTATACATTTTTGAGGACTGCAACGGTTGCCGCGGTAAATGGCATGTAAAAGACTTTAAGAAATGACTACCTTACTGTTTGACTTTACTAGTATTATATGTATTTATTTGCACACACATTGGACTGATTTTTGGCTACTTCAGTCTGATATTTTTTATATATACTTAGCGACTAATCTCGTCTCTCTTTACTTATAGGATTCTCTCTTATAGTACCTACTTACTTGCTTAACGTTTTCTTTTAAAAGGCGCTTCTTGACCTTTTAATTCTAAACTTTAGGGCTCTCTTTTGCCTTATCTACTTACTACTTAGCGCTTCTTTGACTACAGAGGCGTTTCTTTTAAAGGTAAATTCAACCTTTAAAATTTGTGTCCTTTGATAGGGAATACCTGAGAGAGACTAGATTGTCGGCTATGGTCATCGACACTAATGGGTTTTAAGAAACGGAGCGGCTGACAACTCCCTAAATAAGCCTAAAGTCATTCTTATAGGGTACTTCCTATGGAGTTTGCGTCATTGATAGTGAACCCTACTCCTCTTTGTGATTGGTTCGTATGTTAGAGTGATTGTTAGAGTGACTGGATTTGAATTGTTTTTGGATTGTGGAATGGTATGTTTAAGTGAAGGTTGACTGGTTAGACTGATAGTAAGGATAGTATTCTCTTAACCTTATAATCAAAATTTTCTCTGAGTCGAAAATTTTTCTGGGGTCGTGGGAGAAATGTAACGCAGCCTGCAGGGGCTTCGTTATACTACATAACTACTCATAAAGAAAGTTACCTTTGGTGTTAACTATAGAGCTTCGTTTTCCGTTTGCTATAGAGCTTGTATATCATTTTATGATTATGTCTTGTATTAGCATTTAATGTTCCTTGTACATTTTTATCTGTAAATAAATTTAAAGTTATTGTTGTAAATATTTAGATTGTCTATCTGACATTGTCTGACAGCTGACGTTGTCTAACTGTTTTTATTTTTCTATCGAATTGTCTATTCAAATTTAACTATGGAGTTTAGCTATGTTTCGAGAATATTCTATATTGTATGAATTTTAAAATTTAAATGTTGTAGAATAGAATGCGCATGGGCAATATAAAAGGACGCACATGGGCAGGACCACCAGTCTACCACCAGCTCTGAAGAAGCTCAGAACTCAAGCTATAACAGTGCCAGTATACGTTTACCCGTAGAGTAACGGTGCCGGGGCACGAAAGGTGTTGCCTCCCTGCACCTACGCGCGTCTACCTTCACTCGTGCGCGTATCCGCGTCGCGCCTACCCGCGGCCGGCTTGCGGCGTGCGCGTATCTGCGTCTCGCGCCCCATTTGCTGCCTCCTGCGCTCGGCGGAGCCCTACCGCCCGCCTCTTGCGACGCTGGATCCTACCGGCGCGCTGCCTGTGCTCACCCTGCGTTACCGTCCTACCACGGTTGCCCATTTTGAACTTTTACCTTATGTATATATTTAGTGTAGTGTACCGGTGTAAATAGCTAGTTTTAAGTTAGTTTTAAGTTAGATTTAAGACTTTAGGACGAGCCATCATTGTACATATCGCTTATAATTATAGCCCTCTTCCCTCTATTCTTATCTTTTCTTCTTCCCCCTATCTTTTAGCTCCGTAACCCTCCGTTACGCGACAGGGTGATCTGAGTTTGTACGCGGGACAATGCCGCCAGCCAGCCGGAACATTCATCTATAACAGCGAACGACGTATAAGCGAATATATGGTAAACAATAGGGGTTACCGGTTAGTTGCGTGAAATCACCAAAGGATTTTAATATATCGTGATAGAGCCACGCTTTGTCATGAATGGGCCGGACCACAGCCTCGCTGAAATCCGGCGTTAAGCGGCGCCTGCTCTGTATGCCAGCTGAGTGAGTCCCTGAGGTACAATCTGGGGAGAAGAGAAATTTAAAGGTGCAACCAAGAGAGAGCCACGCTTCCGCATTAATGGGCCGGCTCGAATCCGGAAGGGGGGTTTAATGGTTGGCAGCGCACTTGTGACTCCACTGGTGTCGCGGGTGTCCATGGGCGGGGGCAATCGCTTTCCTTTGTAAATTTGTAGCCCACATAAGACTTTACTGGTGTCCAAGGGACTTCCACCACCAATGGACACCCATCCATGGACAGTGGAAATCCTTTACAATCAGGTGCACCTCTGCTCGTCTGTCACCTATCTTGGGGACTATCACACATAACAGAAGTGGTGTATCTAAGGAGCGGTCTTCCTTTTTTACTCAAATTCACTGTTCTCTGCTGTAATTTACGAGTTACGATCACAATTACGTTTTGGGGGGTCGGAGATGGAGATTGATATGGGGCGGATGGTGGGACCTCACTGTGTCTTGGCCCGAGCGATCAGGTGCATGACCAATACCCTAACGTGGTTTCCAAGTAACGAAACAAAACGTTATAACGAAGCAAAATGGCGGAGTGTCGATACTGCTTTAGCGTATTTATCTACAGTGGCGTGGGTCAACGATTTCTTCGATATCGAAGAATATCGATATGAACTATATCGACATTCTTCGATATTTCTGTCGCGTGCATATTGGAGAATTCATACGGTGATAACATACAGCGGATTCACTTCGATATGATAAAAAATAATGCATTAATCACAAGTTATCTATTGGTTACAATCTCGCGAAAAAACGGGGGTTAAAGTACTTATGAAAAAATGCTGTTAGTAATCTATTTTAATTTCCATTAAAGTCCGTATTTCTAAGATTTTTAATGTGTCAGATCAGACAATATTGTTTTCTTGATGCAGATTTTTTTTTTCAACGCGACAATTTTTTGGGAAATCGTCGTCTTAATCATTCGTAAATTTTTAAATAAACATTGTATTTTTCTGAAAACCTATTTTAAATGTACCTAAACGTTGTCCCAAGCACGGTTAAATATGAAACAGTAGCATTATTATTTAATTTGAAATTGAAAAAAAAATTGTATTAAAAACACAGCTTTTCATAGAATATCCATACGAATCGGCAATTTCATACTTTAACTCATAATACATATTATTAATCTTACTGTCAAGGAAACTTTGATGTTAAGGCGGGGGAAAGTTAGGAAAAAAATGTTCCAACTGACCCAATGTTAAGCTTATATTTTGGTTGAAAACCCAAGAGATTTTGCCCCTTCTTGATTACTATTACTTGGAGCTATAATATTTACCGTATTTTCTTACTGCCAAGACCTTTGAGATTTCTGTTCTCGGAGTTTCTCTGGCCGCTAAAATTAATAATGAATTTATTGATCAAAGAACTAAATGTGTTTTTTAATTTATATAAAATCTTAAGAAAATTACAACAATAACTGAAACCTAAAGCTAAGCTACCGGTAAGTAAAAAAGGTAAGTTAAAACAAAGTAGGTCCCTGTGGCAGTGTCCCCAAAATGCTGGCAGCATTACCCCGCTGGATCGCGATGGAAATTCGCTGGGCGAGGTAGCTGCCAGCCTATGGCTTTCCCGTGACTTCGACTAAACGCTTAGCTAAGTCACGGAAGAAAGAGAGAGCGTCGGGCGCACAAATTAAATATATATACAGAATTTCGGTTCTAGTTCATATGAATATCGAAGAACAAGGAGTTCTTTTGCAAGTTAAACTTACAGTAAACTAGCGGTCGCCCGCGGCTTTGCTCACGTGGAATTCAGTTTGCCACCAATTCACTCTCTATCCTTACAAATACTTCTGTTTTGCCGTGAAAGATGGACAAACAGACAGACACACACACTTTCACAATTATAATCATCATCAAATTCGTCAGCCCATTTAAGTCTCCACTGCTGGGGCACGGGCCTCTCTCAATCACATGAGGGGTAATTGCCATACTCACCACGCTTGGCAGACGGGTTGGCGAGGGTTTTGATATAAATGCAGAGTTTTCCTTCTCTGGGTGCTGATGATCATGCCAGCAGCTTTACCTTAGTCGCCTTTTACGACAGCTCGGTAAGAGTGAGGGTGGCCTATTCTACTCTGCCGGGACCACACGGCTAATTATAATATTAGTATGGAAATATGGATTAGATTATGCCTTAGCTAGGCCCGTCCTCACTTCGTTTTGAAACTTAATATGGCTATTAGATCCAAAATTTGTAAATAGATGACGCTGTGTGTCACTTACATCGCGCAAGTTTTTCGTCTTATCACTTACCTACCTTACCTACTTATTAGCCTTGGTGTCGTTTACCTTTTTATAAAGAATGCTAGTGGCCTGTCCTTACTTATTTTGGAGTTCCACTTTATACCATAGATGGCGTTGTCTCGATTAGATCGCGCAAGCCTTTTCATGGTTTTGGATTACCTATAAGCATTGC
>JADPWL010000829.1:0-10014 GCA_019059595.1 Marasmia exigua | reverse complement strand
TCACAACATCTCATACGTTGACCTGATTCCGTACTAAGTAGCTTAAGCACTTGTGTTACAGATATCAGACAGAGGAACACAAATATATACTTAAATACGTATTCATCGCACAAGTGTTTGTCCAGGGTGGGCATCGAACCCACGACCTTTGGCGTAAGAGGCAGGGTCACTACCAATTGCGCCATCCGGTCAGTCAAATATCCAGAGATGAGAGAGACTATATAAATATCCAGAGATGAATCCTCGCATTAAATACATGAGACCATGTCCTCACGTTCTAGTCCACTTATGTTGCGTTAGATGCCTACCCTCGCTTCATAATGTAGTGCTATCTGGAATAAGCTGCATGCCTTTGTGCAACATATCCTTTTTAAACGAGGTTTGAAAATAGTTTATCTTTCACGGTAGACAGCGGCGTGACTGTGCTCCGGCATTGTTGATGTCTATGAGCGGCGGTTACCGTTTACCATCAGATGGGCCGCAAGCTCGTCTGCCTAGTTGCAATAAAAAAATTAAAAACCGGCCAAGTGCGAGTCGGGCTCGCGCACAAAGGGTTCCGTAGCAGCAAATATACATTATAAAGATTTTATATCATCGCGGATTTTTAAAGGTGTACAATACTGTAGTATATTTTTTGATCTATCTTATAAGGTTCAGCCATCGTTTTCAGTGTAAGCACAATAACTTAACCAAAATTACAGTTAAATCAACCTATCTCAAAAACTATAAGAGATACTTTGATCAAACCAAAAATCGTTGAAAGAGTTAATTAGCATGCATCACCTCTATTTTTTTTAGAATTTTATACCCCGTAGTTATAAAAATAGAGGGGGGGGGACATACTTTTTACGACTTTGAGAGCTGATATCTCAAAAACCGTTCACTTTAAGAAAAATGTTTTTTAGAAAACTTTATATCATTTTAAAAGACCTTTCCATTGATACCCCACACGGGTATGTACATCGAAAAAAAAAATTTCATCCCTCAGTTACATGTATGGGGGGCCCCACCCCCAATTCTTTTTTTTTACTATTTAGTGTCATATTTTTGTAGCGGTTCATACAACACATATTCCCATCAAATTTCATCACTGTAGTACTTATAGTTTCCGAGTAAATCGGCTGTGACAGACGGACAGACGGACAGACGGACAGACGGACATGACGAAACTATAAGGGTTCCGTTTTTGCCATTTTGGCTACGGAACCCTAAAAATGAGCCCAAAAACTCCTAAACTCCTCTGTTGAGGATCAACGGCTGGACAAGCCTGTTTCATATTGTTTATGTTTTTATACTGTTTAACTGATTTTGATATTTTATTGTTTTGTTTTATACAGGGTGCATCTGTGGACATTTACATCCCTTCAACCACGTGTGCTACCAACCATTCTGAAAAACATTTGTTCTACGACTTTTCGAAATTAGTCGAAAAGTTTTTCAACTCCCCATACAAAATGACCAAGTCACGTGACCGACTTTGTATGAGAAGTTGAAATTTTTATGCGAATTTCCATATTGCGCATCTGTTCAATTACCTATCTGTTTTTTTTTTCTGTCCCAATCTCAATTATGCATGCATGCATGCATGGATATGGAACAGATGCGCAATAATGTAATGGTAGTCGCTGAAAACCAGCGTCGAGGTTGGTCTCATGGATCAGCACCGACTATTGCTGAGCGGCCGCCTGCTTGGCACATACAGGGATAATGTTGTCCTGCTTTTCGTCATTATTTATGTCTAGGTTATGTTTCTTATTAAGTTTCCTTGTTTTGTTTTGTGCCAAATAAAGTTATCATTCATTCATTCAAAAGTCATAGAACAAATGTGGTTCAGATTGGTTGTTAGAACACGCGGTTAAAGGGGTGTAAATGTTCACAGATACAGCCTTATGTTTCTTCGTGTATCTGAGACCCTTGGGAAATAAAATATAGTTCTGCTGATACCAGAAGTTTTTATCAGCATCCCTCACCAGCAGATTATATACAGTCCAATCGCCACTTCCTCATATTGCTAAAACACTAACACAATCTCCCCTCCACAGAGCACATCGTACATCCCAGGGGTATGCGACCCCCACCACTGCGGGGACACCTTCTGCCCAGGAGTGCAGCACCAGAATTGCCGCGTGGAGACCTCCATCTCACCCTTCGCGGTGTCAGTCCACTTCGGGCCCCCCACGAGGAAGAGGAGTCCAGAAGAGAACATAGGCGCTTGTTTGAGATACACTCAGTTGCCTTGCGATGCTTGAGAATATTGTAGGGCTTAAGTAAATAACACACTTAAATTTTTTATCTCGTGTTCAGGCGGGACTCGAACCCACACCTTCCACAATCCGGGTGAATGTTCTACCAATTAGACCACTGAACGCGTTAATAAGTCGACGAAATTTGTAAGTGCTTGATTCGACATGAGCTGTCGATAGTCTCATCAATATTGTAGGTATATTTACAATAACCAGTGAAAATATTATTACAAATATTTGACCACCAGTTAAGATAAGACTGCTAAGGGCTGATTTTTCCATCGTCTGATAAAATTTAACAGATGGATAAAGTATTACCCGGAAAAATTAAATGATAGAAGTCTTATTGTTACTTACTTGCATGAATGTGACTATTACCTTTAATGGTATTTCATTTTATCGATTTGTTAACTTTTAATGGACCATTGAAAAATCAGCCCTAAATCAATAGTTGATATTTTTTATAGCAATCTTTTGCAATTTATTCTTAAGTAAATAACACACTTAAACACACTTAAATT
Organism: Marasmia exigua; assembly: GCA_019059595.1. NCBI lineage: Eukaryota > Metazoa > Arthropoda > Insecta > Lepidoptera > Crambidae > Marasmia > Marasmia exigua. Next base: position 7,250 of record JADPWL010000829.1, on the reverse strand, counting down.
GCAAAAGGATGCTATAAAAAATATCAACTATTGTAGGGCTGACCTGAATCTACGGAAGTAAAAAAAATAATTGTGTCACGTATCTTATGTTTTTCCCTCTCATTGTAATTAACTGGTAATTAATTGACACCAAACCCCAAACAGATAGAGTAGAATAGGCCACCCTCACTCTTACCGAGGTGTCGTAAAAGGCGACTAAGGTAAAGGTGCTGGCATGATCATCAGCACCCAGAGAAGGAATACTCTGCATTTATATCAAAACCCTCGCCAAGCGTGGTGAGTATGGCAATTACCCCTCATGTGATTGAGGGAAGCCCGTGCCCTCAGTGGGGACTTAAATGGGCTGACGATGACGATAAAACCCCAAACAAGTCAGTCCTGTTTTTTTTTGTTCTCCCAGGAGAAATAAATTGGGACGGGTATACGGGACTCCCCCCGCTTGACGGCGGAAGTCTACCGACTAAAACCCCTGGACACCCTCTCATCGTCCATAGTGCGGGGTTGTGGTGACGGGCACGAAGCCATGTCGACCCCCTGGACGGAGTCCTGGGCAGAACGCTGGGCATGAGGGTGAGTAGCCATCCCTAACGAGGACTGGAGGTGACCGGTGCAACGCCGGCAGGTATCCCCGTACCGGGCGCCAGCTGGCTCCCTCCAGGGACCCAGTATAAAACAATCCTCTAAAAATTACCTATTTTACACCAAAAATACGAATTGCACATCAAACTATGATTTTGATATGATTAGTATTTTTAGGGTTCCGTACCTCAAAAGGAAAAAACGGAACCCTTATAGGATCACTTTGTTGTCTGTCTGTCTGTCTGTCAAGACCCTTTATCTCAAGAATGCGTGGACGTATTCAGCTGAAATTCACATGAAATACTCAGGTCTATTGTCCCTTTAAGCTGTGAAAATTATTATTATTATTCATTATTCAGGCAGGCAGTTCAGAAACTGATAATTGCCTGTATCCAGACTCCAGATTGAAAATATTAAACTTCTAAGCCAAGCCAATCAAAAGATACAGCCGATTATGTCGATATTTTCAACAAATTATCGACACTCGCAAATTAATCAAAAACTACAGGGTACTTCCCATAAACTCAGAATCTTGAAATTTTGCATGAATCATTGTCATATAATGCAAATATAGGAAAAAAATTGAAAATCTGATTTTTTAAGTTATATAGTTTTTTTTTTTATGGTAGAGGCGGACGAACGAGCAAGCGAGTCACCTGATGGAAAGTAATCATCGCCGCCCATGAACATCTGCGAAATCAGAGAGATCGCTAATGTGTTGCCGGCCTTTTTTTTAAAAAAGAGTACGCTCTTCTCTTGAAGATCCCTAATTCGTAGCCGTCCGGAAATACTCCTGCAGCCAAACCGTTCCACAGAACTGAGGTACGTGGTAGAAAGTTCCGGGAGAAACGCACAGTACTAGACCGCCATCCATCGAGATGATGAGAATGGAATGACAATCGCTTGCGAGTGGTTCGATGTAAGAATTCGGCCGCAGGGAGTAGATCAAACAGTTCTTCAGAGCACTCCCCATGATAAATGCGGTATAGAATGCTGAGGGATGCTATATCCCGCCGCAATGCTAGAGGATCAAGTCGACTAGAGAGAGTCAGGTCACCAACAATTCGAGCAGCCCTACGTTGTACGCGGTCAAACGGAAGAAGTTGGTACTGAGGTGCACCAGCCCAGAGATGGGAGCAGTATTCCATATGGGGCCTATATAACTTGTGCCTTATAGAGTTGTAACCGATGAGCTGGTGTGAAATACTGCCCCGCTCTATTAAGTACACCAAGTTTCTTTGAAGCTATTTTAGCTTTGTCTTCCAGATGACCGCGAAATGAGCAATAAAAATATTTTTATAAAATTAAACTTACTACCTTATTTCTTACGAATGAATAATAATTCTCACAACATCTCTTACGTTGACCTGATTCCGTACTAAGTAGCTTAAGCACTTGTGTTACAGATATCAGACAACAGAGGAACACAAATGTATACTTAAATACATATATTACACCCAGACACTGAACAAACACAAGTGTTCATCGCACGAATGTTTGTCCAGGATGGGAATCGAACCCACGACCTTTGGCGTAAGAGGCAGGGTCACCACCAATTGCGCCATCCGGTCAGTCAATAAAGGTATCAAATTGAAATTTATACTAAATACCTAGGTATTTATTACTAGGTATACTGTCCCTTTAATTAATATCTAGTAAGTAATTTGATTTAATACGTCATAAATTGTAAACGCTACGTTTGTACGGCGCAACCCTCGGTGCGCGAGTCACTCGCACTTGGCCGGTTTTTTGGTGTTCAAAAAGATGCCCCTCAGGGATGCTGTCACAAATGTTGAAATTTGACAACTAATCAGAGCCAGTTTAGACTATCGTTAAGACAAATATTTTATTAAGAAATTAATTTGTAAATATGATATTATGTATTTTTAACAAATGTAAGTGCCATTATTTATAAACTTTATTTTATTAATTTATTTGTACATAGAGCCAAATCCAGACTTATTAAATTGATTATTGTTGTTACTATAAAAAAATTGTTACAAGATAAATGTTGTTTAAATTGTTCGTATTTGAATCTAAGTATATTTTTGGCATTTATATAATTTATTAAATATTTTAATTATTTATTGGTTACAGTCTTTTAAATCATTATAGTAGCCCTAACTAGCGACACCATTCGTTTTTAATTGTTAGCTACTAAACCGGACCTATTTTAAACAATTTCGGGATTACAACTTCTCGACATACATTTATACTATTTACTAAATAACCATGCACAAATGTTGGGTCCGTTTTTGTACGCGAAAAATTGATGACCGCCAAAAGCGGCCACTTTTAGCGTGAATCAATTTTTCGCGTACAAATGTTGGGTCCGCATTTGTGCATGGTTATTTAATAAATAGTATAAGTGTTTGCCGAGAGGTTGTAACTCCGAAGTTGTTTAAAATAGATCCGGTTTAGTGGCTAAAAATTAAAATCGATTGGCGTCGCTAGTGTACCCTACCACAAGGCTCGAGGCCCGTACTCCCTCCCAGGCAGGAATAGCCAGCGATCACCAACGTTGGGTTAAATTTTAACGTAAGTATCATGTACAGTCATGTGCACTAATGAGTATACAATCTCATTCAAATATGAACCTTATTATTTTGGCTTAAGAGTCGAGGCGTTTACATTTCATTGCAGGCGAGTGTACGCCTTTGTGTGGTCCAGTGTTTATGTGCCTACTAATTTTCAGGCTGACTGTACCAGCCCACGGAAATAAATATATCGTGAGGAAGTTTTAAAAGACAGAGTGAGTAGAGAGGAAGGCGAAATGATAAGTTTAATTAAAGGTGAAAACAGAGCGTATATTAACAATAGAAATAATTTACAAAAAGATAGAAAAACATAAAATAATTAAATAATTCGCGAGAGAAAATTTGACAGAAAATTTAAATAAAAATAATCTTCTAAAATATTTACGGCCAGTGCCGCAAGGAGGCCGAATAGCGCGCCCCTACAATATGTAGAGGATACTCAGCGCTTGTCCGTCCCCTGTTTGCGACGTATCGTGCAATGTTTTAGACACATTGCACGAAGGAGTGGGGACAATACGGTATATGACTATTTTTTTTTTATTACTGCAATCAAAAGGACCTCTCAATGAGAGAAACATCGTTGAAAAGATCACTTGATTCTCATTTAAACTACCTGAGGATATCACAACTTTAAATCAATTATTTTGGGCAAACCCAAAACGGATCAATACAAAGGGCTACTAAGATTGAGTCACACTAGAGATATTTTGTATGCATTTTCATTGATTTTGTATGGTAGCTATATCAAATCCAAAAACGTTTAGTTTATGTCAATCGGTTCCTGATTATAATAGTTGGTGCCAAATTGTATGGATTATTAAATGGTATAATTATTTTTTACAATTTCATACTTTAAAATGGGACTGCCATGAATCTTGAATGACCATAAAACCGGCTAGACGTTTATTTTTAATGAGAATTTGCCATGCACCTCATGGACCTATATTTTGATAAAATATTTATATTTTGAAAATCTGGAGCTTAGTCATATACCTATTGCAGCGCTTGATTGGGTCAGGCAAAGTGGAAGGGAGGAGACCGCGAGGCCGTAGTCCCCAGCTATGGCCCATCTACCACAGTGGCTCAAGACGAAAGTCTTCAATGCGTGTGTGTTGCCAGTGATGACATATGGAACCGAAACGTGGCCGCGTACAATGTGCCGATTAAGGACGCTCAAAGTCACCCGAGTTATGCTCGGAGTCTCCCTGCGTGATCGTATCAGAAATGATGAGATCCGCATGAGAACTAAGGTCACAGACATAGCCCAAAGGATTGCATGCCTCAAGTGGCAATGGGCAGGGCACATAGCGAGGAGAACAGACGGCCGTTGGGGCGGAAAGGTCCTCGAGTGGAGGCCACGTACAGGAAGTCGCAGCTGTGGCAGGCCTGACAAGGTGGATCGACGATCTGGTGAAAATCGCGGGAATCCATTGAATGCGACAGGACCGATCTGTGTGGAGAACATTGGGGGAGGCCTATGTCGACGTCAATCGGCTGAAATTATTATGTTGATTTATAATGTTGCAGTGTAATAATTGTTTTATGTAGAATGTGTGTGTGGTGTGTTAATATGTATTATTTTAGTCTGTCATTTAAATATTTATTCCCTCACCTCCAAGCTAGCAAAATATACACGCATGCATAATTACGAAAAGTTCACATTATGCACAATAAAGTAGGTATTCATATTACAGGCAAATTACCATATATCACTTAATATCATCGTACACATAATAAAATAAGCGAGCAGTAAATCGGGCGCAAATGTGATCTTTTAAACATTCAGATAAAATACGCGATTCCATTATTCTTTAAAATGGAACTTTCCATAAATTCCAGTCCAACCTTTGTTGAAATATTTCACCAAACCGAGAAATATGAGCACCGCAAGGGATTACTCGTTATATCGAATCAGCGGACTGCACGTCTGATAGGGTTGCCAGCCATCAGTTTCATAAAAAATATTGAAAAATGAAAATTCTTTATTCAGTTTATGTCCATGCAGAACACTTAGAGTATCAGCCTATATACTTCACCTCAGCGCTCGTTCGTTCTTAGCTCGGCGGGCTATGGAACGAGCAATGCTCGGCGTCTCTCTCCGAGATCGAATCCGAAATGAACTGATCCGGCAGAGAAGCAAAGTCATCGACATTGCTCACCGGATACGCAAGCTTAAGTGGCAGTGGCCTGGCCATATTTGCCGTAGAACCGACAACCGATGGGGTAAACGAGTTCTAGAGTGGAAACAGCGTCTTGGCAAACGTATTGTAGGGCGCCCTCTGGCTAGGTGGGGAGACGATCTGCGCAGGATGGCTGGCAAGAGCTGGATGCGAGAAGCCATGGATAGATCACGGTGGCGAACAATTGAAGAGGCCTACGTCCAGCAGTGGACTGCGATAGGCTGATAATGATGATGATAGATGATATACTTTCCCACTGCAGAGCAAAGGCCTCCATCATAGAAATCAAGTTATTGCTACTAGGATGGAATTAGGCTTAATCACTACGCTTGCATAATGCGGATCGGTGATTACAAACCCGAGCTATGTTCGAAAAATTCGGAACATTCATTTTGCCCGGCCCGGGATTCGAACCCAGGACCCCGAGATGTATGGGTCCTACACTACTTTTCCCGACGTAGGGACCGTTCCATCCTACAGGTGTCTACACTCGACGTGGCGACATGCAGCAACATGGATTCCTGAGAAAGATGTCTGGTGTATAATGTTATATTTCATGTGGCGCCCAATTCTCGTGCTCGTGATATTTTAAAAACATGGCGGATATCACCTGAAAACCATACAAAAAAACTATGTTTTAGTGATAAATGTCGTATGAAACAAATGTCACGAGCACGAGAATTGGGCGCCACATGAAATATAACATACCACACCTAACATTTACAGGGACTGATTGCGCCATCTAGCGAATCACTTGGAAATTTACTGCAAAACTGCTCATTGGCAGATTTTATTTTAGGAACGCAGCGCCAGCTCTTCTCCTAAAATAAGTCCCGGAGCCAAACACTTAACTTAAGATTTCTTCAACCTTATTCCAAATCGTGAACCCGGAACAAATTTCGTGCCAGCCCCTATTAAAATTCCATGTTGGATCGGGAGGGCATGAGCTGTAGTACGGTAATAACCATAGAATAAGGTATTAATACTCTAGTAACATCCGATCGCGTTTATTTGGCACGTGGCAAAAGTCGGAACTAAACTAATGCTGTTTTGCCTTTTTTGCATACAAATATATTTTACAACGCCCCCCTGTCAATGTCACTGAAGTGCCTTCTGATCGTGGTTGCACTTTAATAACTTTAGATCGTGACTTATAATAAGGTGGTTAGAGTCTGTAGCTCAAATCTGAATGTTAATGGCCACTAAAGCACGCTTTTCAATGGACTACTTTGGTGACGCGAACATTTTATGAGACAATTAAGGCTGTATAAAAATAATGTCTTTGCTTTAAATAAAATTTAACCATTCAATAATAAGTAACCAAGTCGGAACAATTTGTAATTTTTTGTAGGGTAGGTCGGAATCATGCGCGTGCCCAGTAACGTAAACGTGCGCGGAATAAGTATATGAAAAAACTTGTAGGGTATAAAAATATAATTCGGTAATGCTACCCTGAAATTATTTTAAATTTACTGTTCATTTTGATTTCGAGTTCAGTCTCTCCGACTGGAGATCAAGAAAAAAATGCTGTAAAATAAAAAGCTAGCTCCGAATTTCTTACCATTAAATTTGGCGAATAGTTAAAGCTACCGTGTGGGAATATCTCCAAATATTCAGAATAGTATAAATTCTAATTATTTGTTTTAATTTAAGGATTGGATTAAGTGCAGCGTGATTGTTGTATACCTAAGTGAAGTGAGAGTGTATTGAAAGTAAACTGTACGAGTATAAGTGGGACTTAGGATCGCTTACTACCTATGCCTCGCTGTATCCAGGGATTCAAGGTAGGTAATAATTTACCGTCCTTATGTTAATGGGTTAAAGATAAGATTTGTCATTAAGGTGACGGGCAGGGACGCCAATCAATTTTAATTTTTAGCTACTAAACCCGATCTATTTTAAACAATTTCGGGGTTACTACCTCTTGGTAAACACTTATATTATTTTATTAAAC
>JADPWL010000826.1:0-21094 GCA_019059595.1 Marasmia exigua | reverse complement strand
CATATTCCTAAAAGCAGTAAAAAGGGCAAGGAACACCGTCCATTAAAAGAGATGAAGGACTTGGCCATAGCGTATTTACCAAGTTGCTAAGTGCACCGACAGGCATAAGACGTATAGTTGTTCCAATAGTTCGACGGGGCCAAGTATTACCGAAACTTTGACGAATTCCGGGCAAAGCCTGTATCTTCTACTCAAAAGCTAGGCCGAAATTCGCAGCCTTTTAGAAGTAAGTAATTTCGTGTTAGGTTGTTAATTGGTCTATTATAATTTCAATTTTTGACAATTGTGTAATGTAATTATGAAATGAAATTGATCTTGTTCATTGTTATTAATATTATCTGTACCCTCAATATGAATTATGGTTAAAATAAATGAATTCTATTCTATTATATTTTGATGTTTGGTGAGACAAGTAGGTGTTTTCTAGTGAGGAGCAAGGCTCGATGCCTCCAAGTCTTTACGTCTAGAGCTCGGTGTTATTTGCAAGGCTCGCATCGTTTTATGTAGGATAATAATAAATAAATAAATAATAAACATTTCACAACGTCACCTACATTGATCTGAGTCCGAGATAGGTAGCCCAAGCACCTGTGTTACGGATATCAGAATCAACAGTGAGATTACAATTATATACATATAATACTTTTCTGTTGTAAATACATACTTATAGTACATAGATAACACCCAGACCAATACAAAAAGAAATGTTCATGCACACAAATGTTTGCACTGTGCGGAGATCGAACCCGTAACCCTTGCACCAGAGGCAACGTTGACTACCACTGCTCCTAAAAGGGACTTTACAGTAACTATTATTTAAGGTGACGGGTAGGGCACACTAGCGACGCCAATCGATTTTAATTTTTAGCTACTAAACCGGATCTATTTTAAACAATTTCGGGATTACAATCTCTCAACGAACACTTATACTATTTATCAAATATTTTATACTTAACTTTTGGGTCTGCTTTTGTACTCGAAATTTGAATTACCGCCACTTTTGGCGTGAATCAATTTTTCGCGTACAAAAACGGACCCAACATTTGTGATGGTTATTTCATAAATAGTAAAAGTATTTGCCGAGAGGTTGTAATCCCGAAATTGTTTAAAATAAATCCGGTTTAGTGGCTCAAAATTAAAATCGATTGGCGTCGCTAGTATGCCCTACATCTCTCCTTAATGTCGTGAAATTAATGAATAATATTGGTGACATGATCCGTAAACATGACGCACTTATCACGGCGTACTTCTTATCAAGCGTGTTTATCTTTCATTTTGTTTTATATTCGATGAAATTGTAGCTCGATGCTTTCATTATGGTAATTGGAAGAGCACGGAGAGCACCTGTCGCCACGGGGCCGATACAAAAAGTATTTAATTAAACCATTGGGAAACCATACAACCACATCGCGTGACGACGCTCGGAAACTTAAGCTTCTAATGGTACTAGTTTACACCTTTATGCACTTTTCATTCGATACCACCAGACGAGTAAATAAAAAGGCTTAGGTACATTAGTGTATTTGACTAAGCTCGAGGTTTTAAAAAATATAAATATATTATCATAAAATTAAATGGAAAATTTAAAAAACCCCCGACACAACTTAAGCTCTTTCATTTGATACCTATATTGAGGCAGTTGGAACAACAAATAAGTTATTCGTCATTTTCTGACGGCGGCCATCTTGGATTTGAAATTTTACACAATTAATATATTTTGCTACTCAAGCCCTTTTATATGATACCCATATTCTGGGAGTTGTGTTAAAACATAAAATCCAAATCTTTGTGACGGCGGCCATCTTGGATCGATTTTTATTTAACATAGCTAAGAACACTCCATCCTTATTCATCTTTCACACAAAAAAAAACAAAATCGAAATTGGTTCATTTGTTCGGGAGCTTCGATGCCATAGACAGACACACAGACACACACACTCACACACAGACACGTCTGCGTGAGGGGTTAAAAATATAGGTAAATATGTGCCAATAGCAAAAAATCTCAATTAAAAATATAACGTCTAGCCGGTTTTATGGTCATTCAATTATTCATGAGCAAGTCCATTTTAAAAGTATGAAATTATTAAAAAATACTTATACCATTTAATAACCCCTACAATTTGCACCAACTATTATAATAGAGCCATTGACATAAACGAAACATTTGATATAGCTACCATACAAAATTAAAATGAAATGCATACCTACTAAATACTTAGGTGTGACGTCACATCTAAGTAGCCATTTGTATGGAGCGTTTTGGGTTTGCCCAAAATAATGTGATTTTAAAGTTGTGATATCTCAGGTAGTTTAAATGAGAATCAAGTGATTCTTTCAACAATGTTTTTATCCTTGAGAGTTCTTTTGTTTATAAAAATAAAAAAAATAGTCTTATACCGTACAATCCAGTGCAATTACTCTTTTCCGTGGAATCTCTATTTGTTCTATTATATATGTACCACCCGTAGCAACCAAGCAGTAGGTAGTACCTCCCCATATGGAAGGCGCGATCTTATCCACAGCTGAGCTACCAACGCTTAAACTGGGTAAAATTCATCGTTGAGTTAATCATCACTAGGTCGATTTATTTATCTGTCCTAGATTTCTTGTATGAGTGTTAAATTAAATAATTTAAGATTTAGTATCATTAGAATAGCGCTATCGGTAATTTGATCATATTATCTGCTATTATGCACTCAAGCACCCAGCGATGAAATGAGCTTTCTTTTATGTTTTTGGTGTAAAATTGTTTTACGAAAAAATATGTATTTTTGTAATTATATTTAATATGAATACATTGGGAGAACTTCATATAAAATACAGTTGTAATAGGTGTACTAGACACCTATTACAACTGCACTGATGTCGCGGGTGTTTATGGGCGGCGGCAATCGCTTACAATCAGGCGATCCGTCTGCTCTTCTGCTGCCTATCCCATGTAAATACACAGGCATTATTTGCTCAGAGCAATAACTTTTACCTGACTACGCCAAAGGCTGATGATGAAAAGATGTGTTCCCTGAACGATATGATTTGGACATATTCAAGAAAAGAGTGAATAGGCTATTACTAGACAGGCTTAATAAGATCAGGTGAGATTGTGGCCAAATATCTAGCTAATAAAATAAAAAAAAAAATGTAAAAATATTTGTGCAGTTAATGTATGTTGTGTTTCGTCGATTTTGCTCTAACTATTCAACCGATATTGTTGAATGAGATATCATTGATTTGTCATTATTTACGCAAAGTTCTATTATAATATAAAGCAATGCCAAGATATTGTTATCTATATTATATAAAAGGAGAACCTGAGTGACTAAGGTATAAAGTGACTAGGAATGCACCCACAGCCTAAACTACTGACCCTAGAAACTTGAAATTTGGGAAAGGGGTTCCTTTAATAGTGAAATTGAGCACTAAGAAGGGATTTTTGAAAATTCAACCCTTATGAGGGTAAAAAGGGGGTTTAAAGTTTTTATGAAAGTCCGCCATCTTTGATGTTAGGAATATGAAAATATGTGTCGAGACTAATAACTTGAAATAAAAAGTAACGCAATCAAAAGTTTTTCCATAATCAAAGGTGGTAAAATAGGCGGTGAAATGCATTAAAGGGGTTTGCTAATTAAGTAAAATAAGAAACTTAAAATTGATGTATGGGAACGGGTTTTGAACTTTCAACCCTTAAGGGGTAGGCGAGTGGGTTTGAAGTATGAATGAAGACTTTTGTAATAAAGACAAAAACTGCGTTAGCAATGCCGCGGGCGCAGTCTAGTTTGCATATAGGTATGTTGCATAATTCCATTGACTAAAAGGTCTTCGATGGAATTGTCGAAGCTACAAGTAACGTTAAGAATTTCAACAATGGCTACAATGTGAAAGAATCAAAACCGGCCTTTACTGGCTTTAATTAAATGTAATGGGATAAAACTTTTTTAATTAAAGTACAAGATGACTTCAAGAAAATATTTAAATGATATCCTATTACGAAAACAGGGATAAATTAGAACGCCATATTTGCTTTTTAATGGATTCTTTTATGAATGCCATTTTATATTGAAAATCAAAAGGCCTTTGAGAATTTTTAATGGCATTTCTTTCCTGCGCCAACAAATAGAAATCATTAAAATTATGTGCTTATTTAATAACTAAAAGTTATATCTGAAATAGTTGGGAATTATATGCATATTTAGTATGTATGTGAGGTTTTAATCTTAATTTGCCTATGAGTATGAAACTGGAGATTAAATAACCAGAATGTATTAACTTTTATTTCTGGATGGACAGGATATCCAAAATTCTATCAAATTTTATTCGAAGGCCATATAATTCTAATTTGAACTTCAGTTTGAAGATAGGTTTTTTTTTGTGAAATCGTATTTTTAGCGCCGTTAATTAACTGTAGTGCAATTTTTAACCCTACCAAAAACGCAGGAGGTGTTTTTTTGAAAATCGGTATTTTTAATTACAATAAGTAACCACGGTAATTGGTTTTCTTGACTGAAATAACATAAACTAAATTGTGATTTGAAGTATGATTTATAGACAGACAGACAATAAAGAATTTAGAAAAAAATCTTGAGACAAATGTATGCATATTACCTGTTCTGCAAGCTCAACTAGACCAAATTACTTACTTTAATTTTTTTATGCTAGTGGCGACAAACGAGCAAGCGGTTTAAGCATTCAGTTGTCTACAAAAATTACAATGAATGTTTAATTCTATGATATTTTTACGCGGACGTAAAGAATTGTCATGTTGTCAAATTGAGTAGGTAATTTGTAAGCCGCGCTACGATTGTGTCGTAGCACTTGTAGCACGTACTACGAGAACGTTCGGCTCGTAGCGCGTGGCTGTCATTTACGATTCGTAGTCTAACGAATGTCGGTACATGTATGTTCGGAATTCTGAATCCTGCTGTTGGACTATTGGGTAGACTATGACATATTTGCAGCAATAAATTCTAGACATTCTATTTGAACTGTTTCAGTCGGTTTCACAGTTATTAGAATATAAAACAGGTAAATCTTGCACATGTACATGTGGATAGGTAGTAAAAGCCTCGTGCTCGTACAGCTCAATCCTATTATAAGTGTTTAATAAATACTGTTTATGTACAGTCAACAACACAAGTAGCTGCATATATTCCGCAGTTAGTAGTTCTTATTCCGAGGAGCATAAGAGTCACTAGCTGCGAAAAGTGTGCATCAACTTTTGCTGTTTATATACGTAGTAAGATGTAGTAGGATATGATGAATTGTGAGCAACCAATTAATCATCTATTACTATGAATACCGGTTACGGATGTTTCAAACTTGTAAACGTAATGTCACCACTTGACTGGTATTCTTGAACTTTGAAGGAAATAATTATTATAATCATTTCATGAATACACCGTGCTTTCTTAACCGTCCTACTTCCTTATCGAAGGCATTATACTAATGATAACAATAATTTTTAATTAATAAAATTTTTTTTTAATTATAGTAAAAAAAAATTGCCTTCCCATACGATTTGAAACAATCAGCTGATTACTTTTGTATAGAAAGGTGATTTTTTTTTCTGAGATAAGACTCTATGTTCCTTGGGGGAAAAATTTGTTTTCATCAGTATAATACTCTCGATAAGGGAGTAAGATGGTTAAAAAGTTAAAACCACGGAGTACATCTACCCATCGTACGGTAAGCATCAACGTAGCTTAAGGTGACGGGTAGGTTACACTACCGACGCCAAACGATTTTAATTTTTAGCCACTAAACCGTATCTATTTTAAATAATTTCGAGGTTACAACCTCTTGGCAAACACTTATATTATTTATTAAATAACCATGCACAAATATTGGGTCCGTGCACAAACGCGAAAAATTGATTCACGCTAAAAGTGGCCGCTTTTGGCGTGAATAAATTTTTCGCGTACAAAAACGGACCCAACATTTGTGCATGGTTATTTATAGTACAAGTGTTTGCAAAGAGGTTGTAACCCCGAAATTGTTTATAATAGATTCGGTTCAGTAGCTAAAAATTAAAATCGATTGGCGTCTCTAGTGTACCCTACCCGTCACCTTAACATTTTAGTATCATATCGAAGTAACATTTTTACGTACCACTTAGAAACTGACTATAATAGGCAGAACAGTTACTTTGACATGGTACTAAAGTGTCAAGCTACTTTTGATGCTGATCGTAAACTGACTACTTATTGACGCTTACAACAATTTTACAAACAAATTAACTGTGGAATTGCCACATGAGGTACTCGGTTGTGCATGTTACATGGTTTGCAGTAGTTTCAGTGTCTCGTTTGCCCGGTATCTCAGGCATTTTCAATACGACTCTAACCCGAGACTAGACTATTTTGCGACTAGCAATTTCCCGATTTACTTTCTATTGACCAGATGCTGTCTGGAACAATTGTACAAGGGAAATGAAAACGATCAAAGTAATCATGAAAAGATAAATTCCTAGAATTGTGTTAAGGGACTTAATGGACCAGTGGCGCCATTTATTGATTATCATCATCATCATCATCAGCCCATTTAAGTCCCCACTGCTGGGGCACGGGCCTCCCTCAATCACATGAGGGGTAATTGCCATACTCACCACGCTTGGCCGACGGTTTAGCGAGGTTTTTGATATAAATGCAGAGTTTTCCTTCTCTGGGTGCTGATGATCATGCCAGCAGCTTTACCTTAGTCGCCTTTTACGACATCTCGGTAAGAGTGAGGGTGGCTTATTCTACTCTGCCGGGACCACACGGCACTTTATTGATTGTATTCAAATAAAGATAATAAATGAGAAATTGTTTAAAACATTTTAAATAAAAAGGATTTGTGATTTTTCGAGCTTATTTTACAGACGCCATTCATGTCACAATCATTTCTAGTATAATATAAAATAAACGTGGCCACTAAAACTTAACCCATACTCGACTCGACATAATATTTTTTTCATTTTAAGTCTTAAATAACAACTCATTAAAATTCTTAAGTAAATAATGGTACATACAAATATTGATGAAACTAACGTCGACTCACGGCGAAGAAAAAAGCACTTAAGAAATTCGTCGACATACCAAGGTCTCCGGTAGCTTTGTCGGTAAAACAGTTACCCGGTTAGCATAAGATCATGGGTATGAGTCCCATCCGAAGACTGTAGAGGGGCAAAGTAAACAGGCATATTCGTATTTACATACGACATATATTTTGGTAAGCAGACAATTGAACACCGAACAGACTGACATACAGGATGTCTTCTTAAAACCAGAGTGTAGACTTTGTCTATGGAAACCCAAGTAGGTTTAACAAGAATAAATTGCAAAAGATTGCTATAGCCAAAAAATTCAAACTAATTAAAATGCTTTGGTGGTTGCCTCTGAACCGTAAAAGGATTTAACCTTTAATCCCACGGATTTTTTTTTAGTTTTTGTTAATGCAAAGAAACTGTTAATTGCATCCTCTACGCCAATTGCATCCGCGGCATATAGACGTATCTAAGGGCAAGGCATAAAATATGACAAACCTCGATATACAAAGCAGGATGCTCAAGAATGGAAAACCGTTCATGAACGTGCTTCCTTTGTGAGCGCTCGAAACAGTAATCACTTAACAGGCTTTGAGAGCTGTTGCGTACCTGGTAACCGTGTGCAATACTTTAGTACAAGATCCTATCGTAATTAAACAGGTTCGTTATTTAAATTTATATATATAAACGACCCGATTGGAACAGTGGTATTGCACGCTGCCTCTGATACAAGGGTTGCGGGTTCGATCCCCGCACAGTACAAACATTTGTGTGCATGAACATGTTTGTTTGTATTGGTCTGGGTGTTTGCTATGTATTAAAAGTATATTTTTACAAAAGAAAAGTATTATATGTATATATTTGTAATCCCAATTCTGATATCCGTAACACAGGTGCTTGAGCTACTTAACTCGGAGTCAGATCAATGTATGTGATGTTGTGAAATATTAGTCATTGAAAGCGCATAAAAGATAAGGCATATCAATTAATTAATTGTTAGAACTAATGTAATGTAAAGTGGACTCCTTTTCCGCACTTAGACTCTCATTTAGTCCATTGTGCGTGTTGGGTCCTGCCTATTCTAGCCAGCCCAACTCCGCCCAGAAGTGCAGAAGCTTCCTGGAAGCTTCACAGGCTTCGCGGAGTGATCCCGCCGATCCGAGGTATTCTTCGCCGTGTCTGGTCACCGCATCGCATTCCAGAACCACGTGTGTGACTAATTCCTCAGCGCTGAAGCATCCCCTGCATAGAGGGCTGTCGGTAGCGCCTAGAGTGTAAAGTTGTTTATTTAGGGGACAGTGGCCCGTGATTGTCTCCATCATTATTCTGAGGTTTAGTAGTCGTTGGCCGATAACATGTGGCCACACACTTTGACAGTACGGACTACATTTCGGTTTTTTAATTTAAAACTGTTCTAAGAGCTTGACCGATCTGGTGAAGTGGCAATCTAAGACGTCATCATTTTAATGGCTATAAATATTAGGTATACTAGACGAATGACGACAGAATAAAAACACAAAAAATATTTTAACAACAGTCCGCGATATTAAATCCGTTTGTCGGATCTTGTACTATCCATGTGCAGTAGGTTGCATTGTGCTAACACGCAATAGACCTGACAGTTATTCATTACATAACAAACGGCTACTGTACGTTGCACAGATGCCATTCGATAACTTTTTATGTTAGCAGTTGGCAATTTACCTAGTTGTATCAATTAAATAGTACCCTTGTTACGTCTGCCTTTAATTTTGTTTATATTGTGCTTAATTAAAGGTATATTTGTCAAAGATTCCTTTTACATTCTTTTGATTAAAAATGTGTTGTTCAGTGTCCTAATAATATATACGTTATTATATATATTATAATATATACATATACGTTCCTATAGTACATATTATGCTTTTGTGACGCTGTATATAATATTAAACATAAATGTCTCTTTATTTGCTACTAGTGGCCCGCCCTCGCTTCGCTCGGTAATTTAATTTTAAAACAAAACATTTAGAAATTGTATTTTTCTATACGAACTTGATTTGCAATTAACCAATTCTGCAATTATGAAATGCCTTTCATTCATTTTGCGTATATTTTCATGACTGATGAGCACTAATTATGGCGAATCGAATACGACGTTTAAACCCCATTTATTAAAAATGCTAAATAATTTATACAAAAAGACCAATATAATTGTTAATGAGCTTTAATAATAACGACACTTCTATACGGCGTTGTAACTCCCCTCACCCTTTCAGGATTTAATAAAAATTGCTAAAAAAATCTGTATGAATGTCCAAATTCTAATTTTCATAAACTCGAGCATCAAATATGGCGAAACTTCCATACAAAGTTTTAACCCCATTTCACTCCTTTAGAAGTTAAGTAAAAAAATGCATTTTTTTTTAATTTATATCAAAAGCCCAAATATCATTTTTATGACTCTAGCTTTAAATAATTTTGTATTAACAGTGCAAATACTAATTTTCACGACTCTAGCAGTAAATATGACGAATATCCCATACGACACTTCAACACCCATTTTACCCCTTTAGGGGTTGAAGAAAAAATGCAAAATATTTTAATTTATATAAAAAGCCCAAATATATTTTTTCACAACTCTAGCTTTAATAATAACCAAACTTCCATACGGCGTTTTAACCTTCACCCTTTTTAGGGAGTTGATAAAAATAAAAGCCCAAAACACTTTTCTTAAACTTGTATAATGAGCCCATATACCAATTTTTATTTTTCATGACTCTTACTATAAAAATAACGAATCTTCCATACAATGTTTCTACCCCCATTTTACCCTTTTAGTGGTTGAATTTAAAAACCCCTTCTACGCGTTCGCGCCTACATAATAAAAACTAACCATGTTCCAATTTTCATGATTTTCGGTCCAGTAGTTTCGGCTGTGCGTTGATAGATCAGTCAGTCAGTCACCCGCTGAGGCGTTACCTCTTTATTAATAGTATAGATTATATTTGATATCTTAAAAAAATAGTATGAACATTGACCAAAACACACCTAATAAACCAATATATCTCTCCACTGACTAAAACCTCTAGTACAAAAAAATCGTAACAAAAGCTTTGAATTGTACAGCTGACAGAAATAGCTTTAAAAAGCGAGAATATTAATTGCTCTGCAGTTTATAAAATGGCTATCACGATGCGAAATTTTAGAACGGGTTCAATAAAGTGAAAATCAAACTACGAGTATAATGGATGTATTGGTCAATTTTTAAACTCTTTCACCAACTTATTATTACAATACCATGAATTTGGAAAAGTATATCAGAATTAAGGAAGGATCCAGAAAAACATGCTTGAAACATAAATTATACACCCAGAACTGACAAACACATGTCTTCATCACAAGAATGTTAGTGACGAGTAAAAACCGAGCTAATGCCTATGGTGTATGAGGCCGGACTGGCAACATTTCAAAATTGCGCAAGCTCTGAATACAAAACATCCCATTTCTTTATTTTACTTTCCGCTGCAAACGAAAGATATATTTATTAAATTTTTTATATTGCTTTATTTACTGAGAAAAAATTAAAACTAAAAACATAAGATGACGTCATCGATCGGCAGAATGTTAAAATATTTTCTTTGCCTAGCAATTAAGGTTTAAATTTTAACGAAATGCCAAACCGCATGACATGCAAACTGTCAAAAAAAAGACCCTGTGTCAATACGTTGAATGAATGACTTACTTTGACATTGTTAACACTAGTATTATTTACCTTTGACAGTATACCGTTTTTTTATTAAACAATATAAGCAAAGGAATATCGCTGTATTCAGCCGTCGATGCGTCATTTTGGCGCTTACGTCTATTTAGAATATAAAGAATTTTATATTCTTTTTATGCAGGAAAATGGACAATTTTGAAAAAAGAAAAATATGGATCCGTTTATTTTATGTTTTTTTCATATAAAAAAACATATGGACATGTAAAAATATGAATGTTGTCCAGTTACAACTAATACGCCTGTTTAACCAGTTTAAAAGGATGTCAATTTAATACCGACTTTTACTTTACCCCCATCATCGCTTTTTTAAGTGAAATGGATGAATCTTTACTCATCAAAGCGATACTAAAAGACTTCCTCATTGTCTGATTAAATAGCATTAAATTAATTTCGGCGAAATGCAAATCCAAGGAATTTAATCTAAGTAAACATTTGTCGTTTATTCATATAAATTTAGAATTCCATTTCATTATTATTTCATTACTCGCGAGACAGAAAATATTTTAACGTCCTTTAACTTAATTCCTTAATGTCCTTTATACCTGAAGTTCGTTTGTTATAGATCACTTCCAGCGATAATGTTCGCCCTACTAAATTGAGGCATTGTATTTCTGTATAACCCAGCTTTTAAGTTTTTGTATGTTGTGCAATAAAGAGGATTTTGCTTCCACATTTATAATTCGGGACGACTAAGAAAAGGACTCCTGCCGAGGTATTTTTTTTCCTGACCACTGTAATCTGGACATCTTTGAGGCAAGAGTGAACCAGCTTCTTTTGGCAAACGCTATCATCCTAAGACTTCATTGTCCACTTTCCATCACGTGCGATTATGGTCAGGCGTTATCTATTTGCCCAATAAGGAAAAAAATTCTAATCTATGTTAACACTCGGGTCGACTAACCTCTTTGGTATTTATGTACACTATAATTAATAAAATAAAAACGAAGTTATTTTAGTTTAGCAGCTAATGTAGGCCAAGTAAGCAGGCCTCAACAGACAGAATTTACGACCAAATCCTCACCCCGTTCCTTTCACACACGCTGTGCGTCTTCTTTGTTACGATGCGACATGTAGGTATATTCTTGTTCGTTACGGGATGATTTCAATGTAGACTCTCAGGATATAATGGTACAGACGGCGTCGATCCATTCACTAACAAGCTGTTTGTAATTTTTTCAGACTTTAAGCACGTCCAAAATCCAACAAAGGTACTACACATGACGCCTGTTACCACCTATTTAAGGTGTAACGCGCAGACACAGTCAGACAATCTGTCTAAACGCCGTTCATTCACTGTTTGTCTTAGGCCTACTGTTCATAAACGTAGGTGCGCCTCACTAGTCTCTTACTGTGATTTTTTCATAGACAACAGGGCAGTGTGCTAACTGCGTGAGGGAAAACACTCCAACCACCGAGCAGACACTGAAATTCTTTATAGAAAACCAGTTACTGGGCTTGATTGGACCCATTTTACTCGCAACAAACATAGCGAACAAGGTTTTTTCTTATTTGACACGTCTTATAATAAAGTCCTTACAGTACCGTCCCGGACTAGGACGAGTTTTTTTTTAATATTCTTTTAATTCTGACTTTAACTTCTTTTTGCAAAATTCAATTACGTTACAATAATTCTAACCGGTCTTTCTGTCTTTATTTGCTTGGTTAAATTAATTAAATTCTCGGGCATTATTCTCTTTATAATGAGTTCATTTGGTTATCTCTGAAGGTTGGCGCTGTACAAGAATTAATCAATGACAATCCAATCCTCTAGAACACGTATTCTGCAAATTGGAAAGGGAAAATACTTAATTTCGTAGTTTCGCACGTTTAAACAGGAAAACATCTCTTCCCAGGGTCCGATATTTTTTGTCCACCCTGTCAGAATAACTTTCGTCTGAAAAAAAAACCAAATTCACACGGTACTTTTTCATTTCCGTACAAATAACAGAACCAGAACGACTGACTTGGACTACGTCGGTGGCAAACAAGCGTGCCGGCTCGCCTGATGGTAATCAATTTCAAATGGACAAGCATTTCATATTTTTAAACATGTCCATATTGTTTTTTTATATGAAAATAGACTAAATGAACAGACACTATTTTTTTCTTTTTCAAAATTTGGCCATTATCCATGCATAAAATATTAGTGAAATTCTTTATAATTCTTAATAAGACGTACGCAAATGCGTCATCGGACGGCTGAATACAGCGATATTTCTTTGCTTATCATTGTTTTAATAAAAAAGGTACTCAGTCAAGTTAAATAATTTACTATGTCAACATTGTCAACGTCATTCATACATTCAACGTTGACAAGTTGTCTTTTTTTTGACAGTTACATGTCATGGGTTTGGCATTTCGTAATTTAAAACTATAATGCGCTAGGCAAGAAATATTTTACATTCTGCCGTCCGATGACGTCATCTTACGTTTTTTTTAGTTTTTAATTTTTTTCTCAGTAAATAAGCAATATAAAAAATTAATAAATACTATATTCGAAGCACGGGAAAAAGTAACCAAAGAAATGGTATTTTTTGTTTCAGAGCTTAGCAATTTTGAAATCTTGTCGCCTTGTTTATCTATCTAAGGTGGGACCCCCACAAGGTGGCCGCGATTATCTGTGAAAGTCCAGGTGTTCCTGTTTGCAGGTGGCACAGAGCTAATCTGTGTACCTACATGATCATTGGGGTCCCGCGTATATATTGGCTGAAATGATGAAAGATGAAGTGGATTAAGACGAATTATGACTAAACTTGTTTTTTTTATGCAGAAGCGACAAACGAGGAACCGTCCTGATGGAAAGTAATCATCGCCCCTCATGAACATCCGTGAAATCAGAGAGATCTCTAATGTGTTGCCGGCCTTTTTAAAAAGGAGTCTTCTCTTGAAGGTCCTTAAGTCGTAGCCGTCGGTAAATACTCCCGCATTCAAACCGTTCCACAGAACCGAGTTACGTGGTAGAAAGTTCCTCGAAAAACGCACAGTATTAGACCGCCATCCATCGAGACGATGGGGAAGGAATGACAATCGCTTGCGTGTAGTTCGATGTAAGAATTCAGTATATAATCGTCAATTATATTTATAGGTACATTTAAGGAGACAAACGTAATATACCGTAACGTAAGATAACGGTTTGGGCCAATCACCTTCATGCTTTTAGACAAGGGGACCGGGCACAATGGATCATATTCACGCGACCTTTATAATATACTAGTAGCCCACGCTCACTTCGTTCCGGGACATTAGTTCCGGTAGATGGTGCTAGGTGTTGATTTCATCGCGTATGTTTTGTGTTTTCGGATTGCCTACAAACGTTATGCTTAGAATTAATCTCTTTATAAATAGTACAATAGATTATTAGATATATTGAAAAGTTAAAGTTGACACATAATGGCAAATGTCTCTTTAACCTCGACCTTGTTGTATAATTTACAAATAGAAGTGGGTGTTCTTACTGCTGCATAGCTTCTTCATATTTACTACATATTAAGAATTAGAATACCCATCATTACTACTTCGTCTTACAAAAAACTTTTCATCTAACCAATGCTTGGGTTTCTTGGTCATACAGAAACTTTGAATGTTCGTATACCTCGGAAATGGTACCATTGTGTACGAACTTAAACTGTTTAGTTTAAGTCATAAATTGACTAACGGAATATAACTATTAATATTCATCTAGTTCAGATACGAGAAACTTGCAAAATTTACTGACTGTAGTGTAGATATAAGAAACATATTAAGTCGATCATTAAGGGATGATAACAATGTAACCCAATATATCTAACCCGAATCTTAAGAAAATCAATCAATCAACAAAACAATGTTCATTTAAATACCATATTTGAATCTAATTATAAACAATATCTAGAACGTAATTTGAATTTCATAATTACTCATTTCGGGAGAGGTGAAGGCACTCCCACGTGTAACCCACGGTAGATAGTATATAAGAACACCATTCTTTAATAATCAAATTCTTCTTCAAAAAGAAGGTTGCTTCCCTAGTACACCGTTGTTTCAATCCCTCGTCTGCGGGTTACCATATTACATGGCGACCCTGCCAGGCCAGACATGTGAGATAGTAATAAATATTATAGAATAGGCATCCAACTTTTCAGGCATCAAAAAAGTAATACCGCCAGCATTTTGGGCACGCTGAGTTTCGGTTGACAGCAGACAACACTTGTAAATATTTTCATCTCATCCAATATTTTCATATCTTTTGTAAATAATATTCTTTCTTTTTATATATTTTTAAATTATAATTAATCATACGGGCTAGGCAAGAATTTATTTGTAACCACGGCTAGCTGATATAACGCAGCCGAAACATCAAGAAGTAGGTAAATAAAAAAAAAATGTACTTATTAAAAACTTCACGTTAGTCACCGTTTTAATAATTCTAGTTGTAATACAACGTTATTAGTCCAATATTATCTGAGATATAATGGAAAAAAAATCAGGCGTCAAGATACATTAGGAAACAATATCTTTGGCCCAATCATACATACCTACCTTACATGCTAACATACACAGTAAAATAAATGTACACTAAACCAATTACTGTAGGTATCGGCTGTTCATGTTTTCGCAACATAACCACCTATTTATTTCCTTCAATTGATGGAAACAAACTGCCACACTCAGAGTCGTTGATTAACTTACCTACTTAAGAAAAAATATTGACACCTATTTTGATTAGAAGACTACCGTTTATGAACATTAGCTTAAATGACGTCTCTGAGTGCGGCTGTAGGAGTCCATGCACACTGTGAGTTGTAACGCTAGTAATATAGTAAAATGTATGCACACGGCGTTTTTTTTACGGCGCCGACCGGCCCATCGCTTGTTACACGCGCCAAAGAACCGCATTTCTTGAAATACAAGCAAAATTCATTGTTTTTTATTTATTTACTTACAATCGGTACACCTGGATTTACATTTCTTATGTATGTTTACATCACTATAGTTACACAGAACTCTTACTCTCACTTATAGGTCCACACAGATAGAAATTCATTAGAAGTATAACAGCGACTCGGTAAGCGTAGTGTAGGACGCCCTGCGACAAGATGGGATGATGACATTCGAAGGCTGGCTGGTGTGGGCTGGATGAGAGTGACCGAAAATCGGGAGCAGTGGTGTGCATTAGGGGAGACCTATGTCCAGCAGTAGACGAGTGTGGGTTGCTGATGATGATGATGATAACAGATATAATTATAGAATATGATTGTGGATATTCAGCAAAACGAAACATTACTTAACATCCATTTCTACTTATTGCTATTATTAAATTTTTTTCTTTTATTTCTACATGTGTTTTATTTTTTACATGGACGCCCTGTTGGTCTAGTGGTTTAAGTACCGGGCCATGATCTCGGGGTCCTGGGTTCGATTCCCGGGTCGAGGAAAAAGTATGTTTCGAATTTTTCGAACATAGCTCGGGTTTGTGATCACCAACCCGCATTTGGCAAGCTTGGTGATTATGCCTATTCCCATTATAGCAGCGATTACTTTATTTCTATGATGGAGGCCTTTGCCCTGCAGTGGGACAGTTTATAGGCTGATACTTTACTTTTTACCTTTATTTTTTACATATTATGCAATTTGAAGAACCGTCCGCTCAGAAGCTGTCTCGCCGTCGATACGCTAGTGTTGAAAAGATCAATCAAGTTCCTTATTTAGGTTGTTTTTAAACACGCGACGTAAGCGCCGTAAAAAATGCTATGTGCAGAGTCCCTCTAACATATTATAATGTATGTCAACCTGTGGCACTCGCGTCTGTGCTCTCCGTCTGCATATTCACAAGTAGCCGTCCCCGTAAGCCTCGTTTAAAATTCAATCGGCCAGTATGATAAAGGCTACCCGTAATATTCCCTAACAAAGACTCAACTTGCTCACTGCCAGAGAATGGCTCTTGTGTGCAGTGTTGTCGGTAGATTTCAACATTTCAAGTGCTTCATCCGATTACCGTACAAGATGAATGTTACTTTAACGGAGAGCGTATTAGGTATATAATACACGTAGCATGAATGAAGTTTTTTTTATGTGATAGGTGGCAGACGAGCAGACGGATCATATGATTGTAAGTGATTGCCGCGACACCAGTGGAGTCGCAATTCTGTTTTAAAACAAAAACGAACCATTCTTCCTAGACGTCTCTCTTGATAGATTGGTCGTAGTAATAAGGCAAGTATTGACGTAGATTACTTAGCTTTTTTATGTTTTTTTTATTTATTGCAAATTTATGGTAACATACCCATATAACCATTTTTGGTTACGCGACGTAACCGTTTAGATACTTAATGCCGACACTTGAATGATTCTCGTAACTCAATCTGGTTGACGTTCCGCGCTTATCCGTCGCTACAACTAAAAATGGGGAAGACCCGACACATACACATTTAGTTTTTAAGTAACGACTCCGTGTCGTGACGCAGTAACCTTGAATAACCACAATCCGAACAAATCATTCATTTATTCGTTCAATTTCTTTTAACAGTTTGACTTAAATTGTGAAGGTGTTAGCGAAGTAGTGTTTTTTAAGAATATTAAGAGTACGCCATTATTAAATCTATGATATCCGAATGTAAGTGCACAAACTTATTTAGCTGATATGTATGATTCCGATGTTAAAATTTATGTGGGAAAAGAATTTCATCGTGTAATTTCGTCTAATATGTTGGATTTTACCAACCCGCCGCTTTATTTTCATAAATTAATTATTTTAGCTAAATGTAAACCGGTGTGTTGATATTATTTTTTACTTTGAAAGTGCTCAAGAACTTCCTATTTTCATATGATAACATATTTTAACACTAATAACTAATTATTTTAGCAAGAACAAGGCATAATTTCATAAATATTGATAAAAACATTTTTGTTTAGTGAATATAAATACTCGTCGCAAATAGTCACAAAGTTACAAGAATGTGATGACTTTTCCTTAAAGTCGTCACAAACTTACGGGATTTTTAAATGGCTTGTCTTGTATTTTTGGTTCCAGTGTCTCTCAAAGTTTAGGTTGTTTTGACAAACAAAATGCCTAATTGCATTGTTTTAACAAAAGAAGGCTCGTCGCATTTAATATCTTTTGTACCGAGGACTTGGGTCAAAGACAGCACCCTTTTTTGGCCAAGATTACAGAAAAAAAGCGAATTGGAGCTGTTAACCCCGTGAAACGATTTTTATACACCAGGACGCGATGAAAATATAGTGTGCCAGCTCAAAATTGGAAAAAAATGCGTACTAAATAAAAGTCGAAGGGATTGATGCTATTTTAGAGGCACTCAGATTAGAGGAGCTTTATTCAAACTTGAGATACCGAAGATTGAAGACAGGTGATTTATTTGTCTTGATTACTAATCTATCTACAAATATGTACTATAGGTAGTAACTGAAGAGTTTGTTCGTTGTTTGGTACGCATGCACTAATCTCAGGAACTACTGATCCTATTTAAAAAAAAAATCAGTGTTAGATACCGGTATTAGGTTCCTGTTACAGGCCTTCTACCGGTGGTAGGTTCCTGTACATACCGGCTCGTCGAAGTGGGTACCACAGATAGTGAAATTACTTGATTTTTAGAAACCTGACACTGTTGTCGTCTCATGTGTAGGGTAAATTACAATAAACGCTACATCATTGGAAAAGACTTTACTATTAGTGGTAAGTTTCGAATCACTAAAGGTTAAAACGTTATAAGCAAAAATTATACGTAATTTAGCAGCAAACCTAGCATCGCTAACAAAAGTTTTTTATTCATTTGACCATAACTTTTTTTATATGGAAGAGTGTCTTTGCCTACCACCTCCGCAAGAAATGCGTGACAATATGTATGTTTGTACGTATAACGTATATTTCTAAGCTTGATGTGGCAGCCTTTAAAAGAATCTACTTTTTAAATGTAATTACTTTTTGTAATGTTAATTTTGTGTAAGAAACTATTGTAATTTTCTCTGGCAGTCCAAATAAATAAATAAATAAAAATAAAATAAAATAACCTTTTCCACGGCTATTCGAGACTTGCCGCCATATTAATATGTTGTACGTTGTAGAATATGAAAATCGTCAAGGCGTTATTGTGTTTTATGTGACCCGACTTTCACAAAAAAAAATAACTTATTACAGGTATCATCGAAATCGAGAAAACAAACAAAAAAATCCATATTTAAAGGCCGTGAGGGATGATTTGTTAGATTTAAACGAAGATTTAAACAATATGCATGAAA
Organism: Marasmia exigua; assembly: GCA_019059595.1. Taxonomy (NCBI): domain Eukaryota; kingdom Metazoa; phylum Arthropoda; class Insecta; order Lepidoptera; family Crambidae; genus Marasmia; species Marasmia exigua. The sequence goes on along the minus strand of JADPWL010000826.1, from coordinate 2,081 downwards.
TGGATCCTAAAAAGGCAGTGAGAGAAGTAGAAGAAACAATGGAAGAAGAATATAATACTAAAAAATATACATTAGACAATGATATCATGATTTTTTGGATTGTTTACTCATTTTTATTTATTATTCAAAAAGTAAAACGCCCAAAAACCTATGAAAACTTTGAGAATGATAGGATCTAGTGATGTTTGTTTATGCAAGTTCATATTTTAATAATCCGGAACATTCCCGAAACTTTACGACGCGTGTTTACTACCCTGTTACAACACTTTGTGTAAAAATTGCCTCCTAGTTACAAACTAATCGCGAAGTTTTTAAAATGTGTAGACACAAAATATTTTGTCACATTTCCAAAACGGTTACAACACGGGGTTACTAAAATCAATACTACTCACATTGTTACTTAAACTGTTACAACACGTGTGAGTATAACCCTACACAGTCGCAATGTGTCGTATCAGTTACGAGAATTTGTGCGACCTGTTACATCTTTAAAAATCTGCGACCAAAAATGGCTATATGGGTAACATAAGGTGACCTTTCACACGCTGATACGAAAATCCAAATAAATGTATGTGCGTATTTTATTAGCTAATGCACACAGTTCATTCGCCTTAATCCAGTTGGTCTAGTTCCCCTGTTTAAGGGTTGCGAAGGTCAGATGTCGGCCGTGTGGTCCCCGGCAGAGTAGAATAGGCCACCCTCACTCTTACCGAGGTGTCGTAAAAGGCGACTAAGGTAAAGCTGCTGGCATGATCATCAGCACCCAGAGAAGGAAAACTCTGCATTTATATTAAAGGAAGGTGACGATGAAGGTCAGACGGCAGTCGCTTCATTGTAATTACCAGACTTACCGAATCCTTGATCATGGTTCAAGCGTAGATACCCCGGGCTTCGAAGCGACAGCCTTGAAAACAACTGGAAATTTAATGCTAATATAAGGTAGACAGTTCATTCGCCTCTCAAAATAAATACTTATAAACATTGTAATAAAAAACCGGGCCAAGTGCGGAGTCGGACTCGCGCACCGAGGGTTCCGTAAAACCTACAAGGTTTACCAAAGTAAGCTATTGCTCCTTTACCAAATTTCGAGATTCTATGTCAAACGAGAAGTGGTCTTTAGGTTTTAATTCCACTTGCGTGTAGTTGCGAGTTTCAAAATATGCGGTATCAATGGTTGTACTTTTGCGTTTTTGCGTTGACTTAGAATTTTTTTTTTTCATGGGTTAAAGGCAATTATATTTAAGTATTTGATATGAATTTCAACTTGATTGCTCTACGCGTTCATGAGGAAAAAAGTAATAAGTTTTATATTATTTAAAAAATATATATTTTGTAATGTAACTAAAAAATTTAAGGTTTTCGGAATTTTTCCTTTATGTGTGCTATAAAACGTTGCTTCATGCCAAATTTCAAGATTCTAGGTCGACGGAAGTACCCCTTTAGGTTTTGATTCCCTTGCGAGTACTTGCGAGTTTCAAAATATGCAGCTTAAATTGCTGTTTCTTTTGATTTGCGTTGACATAGAAGTTTGATTTTGTTGTACAGCGTAAAGGTATTATAGACCTGAGTATTTGGTATGAATTGCAATTTAATACCTTTACGCGTTTATGAGGAAATGGGTAGTAAGTATAAAATTAATAAAAAAATATATATTAGTGATGTAACTAAAAATTTATAGTTTTCGTATTTTTTCCTTTATCTATGCTATAAGGCGTTGCTTCGTACCAAATTTCAAGATTCTGAGTTCACGGGTAAGCACCCTGTAGGTTTTGATTCCGTTGCAAGTATCGAAAATTTGCGGCATAAACGGCTGTATCTTTTGATTGCGTTGGCTTAGAAGTTTGATTTTTTCTCACAGCTTCAAGGGACAGTAGACTTGAGTAATTGATATAAATTTCAGCTTCATACCTCCACGCGTTCCTGAGAAAAAAGGGTCTTGACAGACGGACGGCAAGGACAACAAAGTGATCCTATAAGGGTTCCGTTTTTTCCTTTTTGAGGTACGGAACCCCTACCCTAAAAAGACCCTATTTTTTTATAAGATAGGATATTTAGAATCGATTTAATTACACTTGACGACC
>JADPWL010000824.1:0-15032 GCA_019059595.1 Marasmia exigua | reverse complement strand
CTTACACTACTTAAAGAATTATATACACCCAGGACATGAACAAAACACAAGTGTTCATCGCACGAATGTTTGTCAGGGTGGGAATCGAAACCCACGACTTTGGGCCGTTAGAGGCAGGGTCACTACCAAAATAAATAAATATAAATAAATTAGGTCGGCTTTCTTTCCAGACCTACTTTTCCATTTAATTAATTAGGTACTCTCAGTTCAGTTTTAGATTTGTCGTTTTTGGGATATTTATATTTTATCTTACCATTCGTTCGTACCGATGTATGAAAATTTTGACATCGAAAGTGGATAGCGAAAATATCGAAATGCGAAAAACTAGGACCAAGTGGATAAAATTGATTATCGCTACATATAGCTGTACATTTGATTTGGAATTGGCACATTACTGTATCGCTTTACACTAACAGTAGGGGGTTAGGGTATTTCGTCAATAAAACGACCATGTTATTAAATGCTATATTTAGTTTCAAAACATTGACACTCTAGGGAGGTACTGAGCGTGGTTAAATCCAAATTTCCCCCCCCCAAAGTCAAAAAATTAGTTATTTGCATAGGTTTGTACACAGCACTTACAAATCGTCATACATTGAATGATTTTAAGACTATTTATAAGTACTGATGTAATATTTACAGGTAATATATGTTGAGACATTAAAATATACTAAAAAAAGTAAATAAAAACATATAGCGGATTCTACCACCGGCTCGGAAAGTTGTTTCTGGGTCGAAAAGATCCGGCAGAAACTCGCCAGTTACTCTTTTTAGAAGGCGCCTCTCGTTAAGAAGGCGCCTTCTAAAAGGAGGAGGGTCGTGGTTTGAATCCGAGGCATGACAACCTCTAGATTTTTCAAATCTATTGTGCGCATTTCGCCATTAGCTCGGGTGTGAGGGAAACCAATCGGTAGAAACTGCACGTTTTCTGGGGAGTGTTTGAAACGTGTAACCGTGATTAGTTGGTCTCTGGTTAGTTAAAGGGTTGCGACGGCAGCAGTGGCTTCATTGTATTACCAGACTCAGCAACTACTGAATCATGGTCCAAGCGTACCCCGGTTTCATTAGCTTAGGACGCAACGGGGACTTTCACGCTAAGATGAAGAGAAATCCTTTTTTTACAGGCTCGCGGCTTTGGCTTAAAACCGAGACTGGGTAAATGTTTTAGTTTTCAACAATAAGCATTAATATCCTCCAACCGATTACGGCTACGGTGGCCAATACTCAACGAGCAGTCACGTACGCAGGATATATTATAGTGATCAAGTGTGTGCGCAAATACACTCTCTATTCCCTTAACCTCATATCCGATGGGACAGGTACTGTGACCACGAACCGGAGAGGGATCGGGCGCAGGACCAACAATTAACGTGCTTTCCGAGGAACGGGGGTACAAAGGACCGCAAACTTATAGACTCCGGGCTGCCCACTTTTCTTACCGGCTAACTTAGGTACAAAAATTTTTGGCCTCACGCGGGGATCGCATCGGGACCTCCTGCCGCAGCCGTCGCTTTAAAGTGCGACCCACTAACCACTGCGCCACCGAGGCACTCAATAAACATTAATAATAAATAAATAAATCAACTAATAAAATATTTCACAACATCACATACATGATGATCAATGTATGTGATGTGTGAAATCAGATCAATGATTGATCTGACTCCGAGATAGGTAGCTAAAGCCCTGTGTTACGGATTATCCGAATTCAACAGGGATTAAAAATATATATGTCAAAGGGACACTGTCCTCCTCGACATCATCATTCATGGTTACGGGTCTAGTGGGCGTCATCGGGTTATATGCGAGCACAAAACCAAAACAATCAATGTTTCGTACACTTTTAATGAAATTCACCAAACATAGTTTAGATAATATTCACACTTAAAATTACTTAAATTCACACATAAACCTAAAAAAATAACAATAATTAGATCAGTAAAACCGAGCAGCGGGTTCAAGGCACCATATGACTGTACCTATCACTAAACTGAGAATGATCCACCTCGACCAAGCAAACAACAACGTATAATGCGCTTCAAACTCCTTGCGCGGTATAAAACTAAAAATAGATGGCGCCTCGACCCCGCTCGAGGCGTATCCTCTGCTCTGATTGGTTATTGTTATTCGTTTGAATAGTTTAGCAATTATTAAATAATAATGACATCTTACGTTATAACAAAAAATGTCGTAAATCAATTTAATTAAATAAAGATTTTACAAAATATCCTAGGTACAGTAATCGCCAATTCCCGTTATGCAACCAACTATCAACTACACTCGTCACTTCCTCCGACACGGCCGTCCTGACATATCACACGTCCTCGTGTGATGTTGAAGGGTGGGCATCATCGTTATCTGAAAGGAGAAAAACAATGTTTTGGATAAGTTGCTTCGGCCACTCCTGACGGAGCAAAACATGTTCACAGCAGAATTTATTTATGGAATGTAAATAGATAGTCCCCACGTTATGAATTATTTTTTTTTTTTTTATTATTTAGTTTTATTATTTTTATTATTTTTATCAATCTCTCAATCTAAGCCGCCCAAACATCTGCGAGATCAGATTTCTATGGAAAGCCACCTCGCTATTATAGGTACTATTTAATCAGCCACCTCGCTGTTGGCTTTTGATAGCCCCTTAATTAGTTATGTTTCAATAGCCCCTTAATTAGTTATGTTTACAACTTCCAAATGACCACCTCGCCTGCTAGACAACATACTATTACACTTATTAAGCCATTTATTTGGTTATCTTACATCCAGCTCAGCCACCACGCTGTTACAACTCAGCCACCACGCTCTTAAAACTCAGCCACCACGCTGTTACAACTCAGCCACCACGCTGTTACAACTCAGCCACCACGCTGTTACAACTCAGCCACAACGCTGTTCATTACAAGTTTCAAACTTTACATATACACACACATTCAAAATTGTGAACCAAAATTAAAAGCGATATAGGAAGGTATACGATCTTACCATCATTATCATCCGATAGACATGGATCCAGCTCTGTAGGTATATAGGATTGGGGGAGCGGACGTAAGCGATCTCTGGAGTATTTGTAAGTACGATTACAATTCAAACTCCTGAGTTGATACCTGTCACCGTCTAGTATTTGAATGACCTCATAAGGTCCTTTGTATTTGGGATCCAATTTTGTTTGATTCCGTTCATGATTTTCAATTAATACGAAATCTCCTACCGAAAATGAAGTAACTTTTGCTTTATTTTTATCGAAACGGGCTTTCTCGAGACGCGCATTGTTTTCCATTAACTTATTCGCTTGTTCTCTAAGCTCCTCCACATTTACCTCAATCTCGTGATCGTCAACAGTTAATAGATTCAACGGTCTAGCTACCCTACCTATGAGCAACTCTAGTGGGCTAGCTTTAGTTACTCTGTGAATTGTACTATTTATAGACAGTTGAATATCATCTAACGCATCTTGCCAAGACCTATTTGGACTAGTTTCTACAACAGTCAACATATTTTTGAGAGTGCTCATGATGCGCTCAACTTGGCCATTAGCACGACAAGAACCAGTTGCGATTAGGTGTAGGTGGATATTATGACTAACACAAAAGTCTTTAAAATCCTTGCTCGCAAAACATCTGCCCTGATCAGCTATTACACGAATAGGAGTACCGAAAAGTGATATGGATGCTTTAAGGACATTAATTGCACTGTCTGCATTGATTCTCAAGGTATGTCTTAACAATACGTATTTAGTAAACGCATCTACTACAACAAATACGTATTCTTTTTGATCATTTTTACCACTGAGTTTGCCTGTGGCGTCTATATGGATTGTATGCCAGGGAATACAAATTTTGGGTATGGGATGTAATTCTATTTGTTGTTTACCACTACTCGATTTAGCTACTTTGCAAGTTATACAGTTTTCTACAAACTTTCTAACATATTTTGACATATTGGGAAACCAATAATGTTGGTATGCCTTTTCGAGAGTTTTATCCCACCCCAAGTGGACAATAGACTCGTGGATATGATTTATGACAGACCAACGAAAAGCCCGAGGTACAACCGGTAACCAAATATTACGGTTATTTCTTTGAATTTTTCTGTAGAGTACATTGGATCGCATTTCATAAATTCTACAACTTTCTAAGTCAAGGTCATCGTTTTCAAGCTTACATATAATTTGACTATACTCAGGATCTCGTCGCTGTTCTGCTTGTAACCAGTTTGAAGATAACTCCGTTAAATTGACTCGTTTTTCCTCCACACAATTTACTTTACTCACGTCACGAGTATTGGTAGTGGCACTTGTCTCAGGAAGATGATTTCTCGAAAAAAAGTCAACATGGGCCATTTTCTTGCCTTCCCTGTACTGAATATCGAAATCAAATGCCTGAAGGAAGGCCCACCACCGGTGTACTCTAGGAGTCAAGTCTACTTTTGATCTGGAAGCTTTCAAAGAATTACAGTCAGTAACCACAGTGAAAGTTCTGCCGTACAAATAGTGTCGAAAATGTTTGACTGCATTAACAACTGCTAGCGTTTCCAGCTCATATGAGTGGTAGCGAGATTCTGTGTGAGTGGTGCGTCTACTATAGTACTCTACTGGGTGCAGTTTTGTTTCAGATCTTTGGAAAAGAATTGCACCATAGCCTTCACTACTGGCGTCAGTATGCAGCTCTATGGGCAATTCTGGGTCAAAAAGCATTAGAACCGGGGATGAGGTTAATACCGAGATCACATCCTGTCTGATATTTTCATATTCTGCAGTCCAAACTATTTTAGAATTGTTATTAGCTAACAGACGATACAGTGGGGCCATTTTAAGTGAAAAATTTGGAACGAATTGCCTGAAGTAGGATGCTAACCCTAAAAACTGTCTCAGCTGGGTGACATTTTGTGGTGGTGAGGAGTTAGTCAATGCAATAATTTTACGGGGATTAGGTCTGATTTCGCCCTCTGATATTTCGTACCCTAAAAACTGGACCTTTTTCTTTAAAAACGCACATTTCTTCAAATTGAATGAAAAACCAGCATCACTAAGGGTTTTTAATACTGTGTGCAATCTTTCTATACCTTGCTCTTCATTAATCGCGGGAATAATTAGATCATCCATATAAACGATCGCATACGAATAAGCTAGATCTCCTAGAGCCGTGTTAATAGCTCTCTGATACACCGATGGAGCGTTTCGCAGGCCAAACGGCATAGCGGTAAATTCATAATGAGCGTCTGGGGTGATAAATGCGGTTTTTTCTATCGAATTCGACTCTAAATTTATGGGAATTTGATAAAAACCACTGGCCATATCAAGACACGAATAAAAATGTGCGCCTGCCAACCTTTGAACTTGATCACATATTAAAGGTAAAGGATAGCGATCAGGAACAGTATTAGAGTTCAATTCCCTATAATCTATGCACATTCGATCTGTTCCATCGCGTTTTTTCACTAATAATATCGGACTGGAGAATGGAGATTTACTAGGTCTGATAACTCCAGCAGACAGAAGTTCATCACACTTATTACGAACTATTAACCGTTCCTCAGGACTTAAGTGATAAGGTCGACGTTGAACAGTTTTGCCTGGATCTACTAGTTTTATTTCTAATTCACCCGTGCTTACTCTATTTGTAGGCGTGCCTTCAACAAAGGAATCCTTAAAGCACGTAAGAAGGTTTATCAATTGTGGCTTAAAATCACCTGAAATGTCGGTATCTATGCTATCAAAATCAGGTAGTGCATTACTTACGTCGCAAACATTAACTAGAGAAGACTTTCCAACTATAGTAAGTTTGTCACTAGATATGTGTACAGATAACCCTAAGGCCAATAAGTCACGTCCAATCAGAATATCACTGCTCAGAAAATCATCAGGTATGATGTGAAATAAAATTTGTACGTCATGACCACATAGAATAACTTGAGATAAAATTTGTGAATCACACAAGACAGTAGATTTTCCTACACCGGTCAAAGTAACAATTGTGTGCTGTAAAGTACCAACAAGTTTACGAGAGACGCTCTCTTTGATTAACGAACAATCAGCACCGGAATCGAAACAAAATGAATACTGCTCACCAAATTGTGTGATTACTCCGGTGACAGGTTTCAAGCCGCATACGTCGACTCGTTTTACAATGCTGGATGTGGTAGAAGAATGTGCACTGCCACTTGCAACAGGCCATGTCTTCGAGCAACGTGATGCCAGATGACCTTCAACGCCGCACTTGTAGCAAGTTACAGGAGGCTTCGGTGTAGCCACAGCCGTGTTGGGGCGATCAGAAGTCGTAGTTGATTGCTGCTTGTCATGCGAGCGGCTGAAACATTCAAAAGATCTGTGACCAAGCTTTCCACAAGCATAACATTTAGTAGAAGCAGAACTTAACCTAGCACGTTTGCTATCTTGCATATTGTTTGTACCGAACCTCGTCATTTCGTGATAATTGCGCTTACGATAAGAAAATGCCATAAGTTCACGTTGCATTTTACAGCGGGTAGTTATTTCTTCAGAAAAAATATTGCGTTGTAACCGGGGCTCGATTTGCCCCAGGTGTGCAAGTATTACAGATACTATCATTTCTTCCTTGCCTAAATTACCCCAGCGCGACATTAGTGATGTAAATAAACGGCTTGCGTAAGCAGCAAGACATTCATTTTCCCGCGGTTTGCCCGTAATCATCTTTAGAACAGTCGCTGCACACGTTTCTAACGTATCAAAACGAGAAAGAAAAATTTCTTTAAATTCTGCCCACTTCATACTAGGAAAAGCAATCTGAGAAAACCATGCAGCGGCTGACCCTTTCATGGCCTTACTAAGTATCAGAATAAGGGTACTTCCCTGTATATCACGATCCGATAAGCAGATGTCAGCAGTTGCTAGCCAGGCCCGGGCGTCAGTATCCACGTTTTCCGGTTGAAATTCAGGAAGCATGATGTTTTTGTCCTCCATAGCCGGTGGCTGTGGCGGATTGCGTAACGCCTCCACAAGTAGTCGCATACTATTTTGTTGCACCTCGAATAAAGCACGCCAACCTTCATTTGACCCGGTCGATTCATTCCCGTTTTGTGCCTGCACCGATCCCACTTCTGATGTCAAAGGGACACTGTCCTCCTCGACATCATCATTCATGGTTACGGGTCTAGTGGGCGTCATCGGGTTATATGCGAGCACAAAACCAAACAATCAATGTTTCGTACACTTTTAATGAAATTCACCAAACATAGTTTAGATAATATTCACACTTAGAATTACTTAAATTCACACATAAACTAAAAAAATAACAATAATTAGATCAGTAAAACCGAGCAGCGGGTTCAAGGCACCATATGACTGTACCTATCACTAAACTGAGAATGATCCACCTCGACCAAGCAACACAACAACGATAATGCGCTTCAAAACTCCTTGCGCGGTATAAAACTAAAAATAGATGGCGCCTCGACCCCGCTCGAGGCGTATCCTCTGCTCTGATTGGTTATTGTTATTCGTTTGAATAGTTTAGCAATTATTAAATAATAATGACATCTTACGTTATAACAAAAAATGTCGTAAATCAATTTAATTAAATAAAGATTTTACAAAATATCCTAGGTACAGTAATCGCCAATTCCCGTTATGCAACCAACTATCAACTACACTCGTCACTCTCCTGCGAAATATACATATAATACTTTTCTTTTTGTAAAATACATATGTCTAATACATAGCAAACACCCAGACCAATACAAACAAAAATGGGAAACATGCACACAAATGTTTGTACTGTGCGGGGATCGAACCCGCAACCCTTGTATCAGAGGCCCAAAAAAAAAAGGGGGGCCCCCCCCCCCCCCCCCCTGTGGGGTTTCACACTACCACGGTTCCAATTGGGTGTCATTGTCATTGCATTAAGTGGTTTGCGGCAAATGCATAATAAAACGTTATGTTCAGTGCCAATAAACTGCAACACCATTTTGAAGCGCTTTTATCAGTGTTGCAGATAACTAAAAAAATTAGGCTAGAAATTGGTTGTGAACTTTTATCACATAGTGTTACTATGTATTATATTTAAAGTGCGTTTCATCATCAGCCCATTTAAGTCCCACTTGTGGGGCACGGTCCCCCTCAACACATGAGGGGTAGTGCCATACTCACCACTGCTTGGCAGAGGGTTGGCGAGGTTTTGATATAAATGCAGAGTTTTCCTCTTGCGGGCTGATGCGCATGCATGTCAGCTTTACCTTTACCTTAGTCGCCTTTTACGACACCTCGGTAGTAAGAGTGAGGGGGGGCCTATTCTATTCTGCCGGGGACCACACGGCCAGTGCGTTTACTTGCACTTATTGCCGGCCACTCCAGTGTAGACGTTAATTAAAAAACCTTTTTTTTTATGTGATAGGTGGAGACGAGCATAAGGAATTCATTGCCTGATGGTAAGCAACACAGTGGAGTCACAAGTGCGCTGCCAACCTCTAAACCCCCGTTACCCTGGAATTGGGCCTCCGGATCCTCACTAACGCAGTAAACAGCACATGGCCGAGGTCGTGGTATCATTCCGGTCGAGCCGGCCCAGTCGTGCCGAAGCGTATCTCTCCCAGTTTGAATAAAAAAACCAAATTAAACACATCACCATCTGTCAATAAAGTTATTGTATAGTCCGATCGCGGTTATTTGGCACGGTACCTTAGAAAAAATATTGAACAGCGCCCCTATGTTCAATGTACTGAAGTGCTTACTTATGATCTTGGTCGGTCTGTATTCACAATGTCAACTCATAGACACTATAATTCTCGTTTATTGACGATTGCAGCGACAATAGAGAGACTCTAAATCGTCAATCATCTTTACAGGGCTAACAGCATAACAAAGAGTCTTATTTTCTATGTGTTTCCGTAGCCAAAATGGCAAAAACGGGAACCCTTATAGATTCCGTCATGTCTGTCCACCCGTCCGTATGTCACAGCCACTTTTTTTCCGTAACTATAGAACTACTATTGATATAAATAGATGTATTTTGTTAACCACATTACGAATTTACAGACAAAAATCGGAAAAAAAACGTTTTTTGTTTGGTGGTCCCCATGCATAGAACTGAAACTGTAATTTTTTTTCATCAATCCATGTGATTAAAAATATGTTGAGGTTTCTAATATATTTTTACTTCATACTTTGCACAAGAGAACTCCCAAAGGTGGTAAAATGTGCCCCCTACCTCCCTCTAACTTCTATAATAAAAGATTATAAAAAATAAAAAAAAAATATGACTATTAATAACGTTTTTTAAAAACATTGTTTCAATCTAGGTGGTTACAGACAGCCCTCTATGCAGAGCATGCATGAGAAGAAGAAATCAGCCGCTCATGACTTTTAGATTTTATAAAGGGGGGTGGCCACAACCAGGCACACTACTGGAACCCAGGCAGTATCCATGAATCTTCAGCAACACCAAGGCGCTGATAGGTTTCCTTGAAGAATCGGCTGGTTTGGATGCACCGGCCGACTTCACCCTCCGCACGCGAAATGGCACTAACTGCTGCCTGATTGTGGAAAAGCCTCGCACGAAGGAGAAGAAGAATTGTTATAAACCTGTAAACCGTAATTTACTTCATAGCTTACTTGCTGCTACGGAACCTTCATGGGCGACGTCCGACTCGCACTTGGCCGTTTTTTTCAAGGTTCAGTATCTCACAAAGGAAAAAACGACGGAAAACCATTCTAAGATCCTTTGTTATTCATACTCTGTATTGTGAACCCTTTATTAGGATACTTTGTATAGTATATGTAGATACTACGTATTAAATATCGGTGAACGATCTCGTAGCTCGTAATTATTATTATCGATAAGTTGACTATCTACTTTAATAACGAAAACAATTTGAAAAAATGGCGATTTGGTGCTCCGGGTTGATTAATGTTAGCAATGCCAGAATGCAAATCGGAGAAAATGGAAAAAGGATTGTAAGAAGACCAGTTCTTGCAATCTCTTCTTTTTTTTCCTTTTTTTTCCAGTCGTTTCGAGCATTATATGGTAATTATGATACAGAATGACATAATTGTTTTTGATGATGGCAACTTTTTAATGTTGCGTTTTAGGAAGTAGTGTACCCAAGAGCCTTATATAACTATCTTTGTAGCGAGAAAGTTTTCAATGTCGGCAAATACAAAACTTTTCTAATAGAAAATTTGCAGTAAGGTAGGTACGTGACGAAACCTCTCAGCAACGAACATTTTTCTGTTTTTCAGTTTGTATGTAATTAATTTCCATCCCATGCCATGTAAAGTACTCGAAGTCTCGATGGCAATTACCCCCATGTGAGTGGGAGGCCCGTGCCCAGCAGGGGATTAACTGGGGCTTGACGATGAGAGATGATGATGACTCGAACGTCCTACGCGAAGCAAATAGTCCTGCATACCACCTTTCTGGAACCATTTCGGACGTGTTTTCATGTCCCTATTTGATGACCTTGGAACAGGTTTTAAAACAATGAAATTTAATGTTATCATATATCTTATAAGCAACCTCAAACTACAAAATGTAATACCTGTAATTCTTTTTATCTGCTTATTATGGACCAAAGCAAAGTTAAGCTAATTCGACACTCCTGATTCACGGATTCATTGACTCATGTATGATCATCAAAATATAAATAGTAGTACCATGACCTAGAGAGCTGAAATTCTGATATGAATTTTTATAAGAAACAATCAACTGACTGAATCGAGACTTGGCTAGTTTTTACTTCGATGTTATTGGTGTGATTAGAGTATGCTTACTAAAACCTCTTAAGGTGACGGATAGGGTCACACTACGACGCAATCGGATTTTAAGTTTAGCTACTACCGGATCTATTTTCAACAATTCGGTTACAACCTCTCGGCAATCACTTTAACACATTTTATTAATATCCATGCACAGATGTTGGGTCCACGCGTACGCGAAAATTGATTCACAGCCAAAACGGGTCACATTTAGCGTGAATAATTTTTCGCGTACAAAAAAAGACCCAACTTTTCATGGTTAATTAATAAATACGGTATAGAGTTTTTGCCGAGAGGTTGTAACCCCCGAATTGTTGTAAAATAGATCCGGTTTATTCGCTAAACGCGCCTCTAAAACTACTGCCGTGTGGTCCACGGCAGAGTATAATAGGTCCACCCTCACTCTTACCGAGGTGTCTTAAAACGGCGACTAAAGTAAAGCTGCTGGCATAATCCATCAGTCACCCATGAGAAGGAAAACTCTGATTTATATCACACCTCGCCAACCGTCCTGCCGAAGCGTGGTGAGTATGGCACTACCCCTCATGTGATGAGGGAGGCCCGTGGCCCCGCAGTGGTCTTAAATGGGCTAGATGAATGATGATGATGATGATGATAATCTAAACTTAAAATCGATAGGCGTCGATATGTGCCCTAACCCGTCCCTAAAAATTCAATAACGTAATGCTTCGATATTGTTTCCAAACTTTGGCACATCAGAAATTTATTGTAGTATCGCCATTTCGGTTCCAAGTTACGCGAACACGGTCACTGTGCTGCCGCCGCTAACAGTAAGAGCAGTAAGTTCAGAAATTTCGTATTTGAGAAAATAGCGATTAAAGTTTTTGATTAAACTTTTTTCTTACTACTTCCTAGCATGAATTTTTTGAAAGGTCTATTTTTTTCAATAGTAGTATAAATAGAGTTCGTTTGTATGTTGCTAATTAATAATCGCTTTTATTTAAATACAGTAGAATCCCGATTATCCGGACTCCAATTAAAACCAGGGGTATTCCGTTATAATCGAAAATCCGGATAATCGATTTCAAAGCCAATCAACAATATAAAACTTTAATATATTTTTTATTATGTAACGGATTTTACATGTGTCATTAGAAATACGATATATAATAAACGAGGTAACGATCAGATAATGAATTACATAATATCAATATGGAATTTAGAATTTTGATTGGAAATAACTTGTTATGAAATCTTTGACGTAATGAATCACATCTTTCATGGCGGCCAAGTCCCTTGATGCCGCTTCAGTGTAGCAACTGTATAGGATCCGATTCGTCCTGTCTTACAAGCCACTTAAAAGCCACAATCTAGAGCTTCAAAAGCTCTGCGTGAGATGTACTTGACATTCTTCTCTAGTTCAGTTTTCTTCATCTTCTCTCTCGTTACGTCAAATCCTCAATGATTCTCATCAAGTTAAGATTTGGAATCAGGGTCTTCACCAATCGCAGTTCAGCCACTCCTTAATGCTCTCTCATCCACCCTTCACCAATGCTAGAAATTTTTCAGTACTTCGTTACTTCTTTAAAATCGTAGTGCAGAGTCAATTGAAGAATTAGATAGAGTTAATCTTATAATTTATTCCACGCCCTATTTAATATTTCGATCTCCACAGAGTTCCACGCTTCTACTAGCATATAACACAATCTTTAAATTAATTTCCTTAAAAACTTTAACGTCGTTTCTATTTCACTGTCGTTGCTGATGATAGGCGAGCAGTAGCGCGTCTGTATAAACGCTTTAAAGTTTCAATGACACTTTTGGTCCATAGGTTGCAATCGATGTTACTTTAGGGGGCACAAAAACTTAAACTGCTTGAAAAAAAAAAAAACAACAAAAAAACTTTTTTTTTTTTATTTCCCCATTTTCCGATTTAGGGTTTCAGCGGTGACGGTGCGGTGGGCGCATTATCTAATACATAACAACAATACATTGCCCTCTTTTCCCATGTCTTTTGAAATTTCTTCACCTCAGGACAAATATAACGTATTTCATACCAAGTAAGAAAAATATCTGTGTTCATCCACGCTTTGTGATTAGTCGTAAGTTAAGGGGATTTTAACATTTTTGAAGCAGCGCGGATTTTTGACGCTCTACCAATAAGTAGAGTGGCATTCGATGTGTCCTTTTAGCATTTGCGCAAACCATAACTGTTAACTCTGTCTTACTCACTTTGTGCCCCGGGTGTGCCATTTTCACGACGCGGTGCTAATGATTGGACTGGTAGAGCTTTCCAATTCGACCTGTTTCGTCCGCATTATATATAAATCTAAATCGTATTCTTTTTCATATATAAATATTTTAACTCTTCTACAAAAGAGTTCGGCTGATGAAACGTTAGCAGACAGTTTTTCTCCTGAATCTCAGTTCTCGAATTCCATGTCTAGATTTAAATCTTGCTAACCATCCACAGCTTGTACGGTCTAGTTCGTTTGTGTAACTTGCGGTATTGAATTGAAATGGCGTGAGACAATAAAAGGAATTCCCCATTGCATGCTTTATGAATTATAGGGTTACCAAAGGTCAATTTAGTGTTGTCTTCTTAAATAAATTGTTTGTTCATCGTAGTATTTAAAAAGACACAAAATAGAAATTCGGGAGAGTAGGGTGCGAAAACCGCCACTAAAAACTAATTTCGCCACTAAAATGGGGGCTTAAACCACCAGTTTTTAGTGGAAAAATTACACCAAGTGGCAAACACTGACAACACTATACCGCAAACAAATGAAGAAGCTTGTCGTAACATGCGCGCCCCTCTACACCGTTCAAAATATTTTTAATTGACAAGTAGAGCCGAGACGACGAGTCCGGATAATCGGATGTCGATAATCGATGTTCGGATAATGGGATTCTACTGTAAATATATTTAACTGACGAAAAATCCTATTATATACTAGTACGAGATAACTGGAATATGTACTCTTGCTTAGAATAAACTGCAGTACAACCCTGTGCGGCTAAAGAATGGGATCAGAAATGGCGGCGCAATCTTTCACTTCTGCTCGCACACTATTTGCGTCATACTCTCACCGGGGGTTAGGTGCGAGCGAGAAAGGAATAGATGCGCCGCCATTTTGACCCATTCTTTTATCGCAAGGTTGTAAGTACCATTAATGCTGGTAATGCTAAGTATTTCATACATCGATATATTTTGTTTGTAATAACGTATCATTTGGGTTATAAAAAAACTATTATGGTAAGCTAATTATTATAATAAATAATTTATATGTAAAATTGTTTAAAAGACTCATATAGTCAGTAATCTTTGCCTACCAATAAATGCAGTAAGATTACTTAGAAGTTTGTTGTCTTACGTATAAAGTAAAACTTTATTACAAGTAAAGATTATAAAAATATTGGAGGTAAATAATTACCGTGACATAAGTATGCTTCCTGCCTTATATGCCTCAGAAAATAATAACATTTGCATCGAGTTACGGCTTTATGCTCAGTGGTCTATTTTAGGATTATTTTTTTTTATATATTAAATGGGTTGACTTCATCTCACCTGATGGAAAGTGGACAAATAAGGTTCTTAAGATGTAGAGTGCTTACCCTGAGCTATTCACTCTCGACTTAAGACACCCAAATTGAAAAATGAAATTATTTCCACCAAACTACAGAGTATCGAACTTACATTATAGGTTGAGGTTAATTACTTGGATGGCACTGAGTAGCGCCTAAAGCATGTATTTCAGGGAATCCAGGTCTTCACTCCCGTAGTGATAACAAAAATAACGTAGGGAATGATAATGTACTTGGTAGGTGGTGAATTAGAGAGGTATAGGTATATATGTGGTACTTGAGTGTGACTATTATATAAATATAAAAAAGAAAAAAAAAATCGAAATAGTTATAGGGTAAAATATGGCGATATGGGTGAACTGTGTGGTGTGTGTGTGTGTGTGTGGCGTACGTGTGCGTATAAGTATGGTTAAGTGAGTTTTGTTACCAAAATATAAAAATAAAATAAATTAAACGTAATGAAGTTAAATCGTTACTGTTTCGTTGTCAGCCTAAATTCAATAGGTAATTAGTGAGTGTTCGTTTGCACTGTACATAATGGTTCAGTTTAAATGGTTTCCAGTAAAGCTAAATAATGGTGTTTTAAGACGGAGTATAGCATATTCCATGGCGATCCAGGATATGAACATAACCCATTTTTGAAAAAAATGAACTTTACTGCTCTTACTGTTTTAGCGCCGGCACAAGTTGGTTCACTGTTATTTACTAAACGCCACGTCTTGAAATGGGGTCAGATGCAGCAAACCGCGCAACAATACGG
>JADPWL010000819.1:0-14150 GCA_019059595.1 Marasmia exigua | reverse complement strand
AGGCTGGAAAAGTGGCGAATGTGCAAAACTATTCCCAAGAAAGGGGATAAGGTCCGGACCCTGCCAACTACCGGCCTATAGCTATAACCTCAGTACTGGGAAAGGTGTTTGAGCGGATAATCAATACTCAACTTATCCGCTACCTAGAGGAATCACTCGCTGCTTCATGACCGACAATATGGTTTCAGACCGAAACGGTCCACGGGTGATCTTCTAGCGTACGTATCGCACCTCTGGGGGGAGGCTATGGAGAAGCATGGTGAATCTTTGGCAGTTAGCCTTGATATCGCCAAGGCTTTCGACCGTGTTGGCATCGTTCGCTTCTCTCCAAGCTTCCGGCATACGGTCTGCCACCTCGCTTATGCGATTGGGTTGCGGGATTTCTGGAGGGTCGTAGGATTCGTGTTTGCTGTGATGGACGCGCTTCTTGCTTCCTTCCGATAAATTCCGGAGTGCCTCAAGGTTCCGTCCTGTCGCCGACATTATTTCTTCTGCACATCAATGACATGTTATCATGTGGTAACATTCATTGCTATGCGGATGACAGCACTGTCCACGCACGCTATTTCGGAAGACCTGCGGCAAAGCAGACCGATACCGAGGAAAAGAGAAATCTTCTTGTTACTGAGCTCGACGAGGTCCTGGACCGCATTTCCAAATGGGGTGCCAGCAATCTTGTCGAGTTTAACGCTAAGAAAACACAGGTGTGTGTATTCTCTGCTAAGGTGTCACCTTTCCTATCCTATCCCACTCTTCAGAACACCCCCTTACCAATACAGGATAGTCTCAGCATCCTTGGCATCGGTGTTCGTAGCAACCTAAATCAACGGGACTATATCGAGAGCGTAATAAGAACTGCTTCCCGGAAACTCGGGATTCTGAACAGAGTGAGACGGTATTTTACTCCGGCGCAGCTTTGTCTCTTGTACAAGGCACAGGTTCGCCCGTGTGTGGAATATTGCTCCCATCTCTGGGATGGTTCTGCTAAGTACTTGCTAGAGGCTCTCGATAGGTTGCAGCGACGTGCTATCCGTATTGTTGGAGATTATGAGGTGACGAAGTCCCTAGAACCTCTTCAGCTACGTAGAGACATTGCCAGTCTAAGTGTTCTCTACCGCCTCTATAACGGGGAATGCTCTGATGAGTTATTTCAACTTATCCCATCCTCCCCTTTCCACTTCCGAACAACACGTGCTGGACAGCGTTGCCATCCGCATACCATCCAGACAATGGCGGCGCGCACCAAGAGGTTTTGCTCCTCGTTCCTGCCCCGAGCCATCAAGGCATGGAATGCCCTCCCAGCTCATGTGTTTCCTCCTTCATACAATCCGGGGTCTTTTAGGCGGGGCGTGAAACGGCATCTCAGCAGGCCATTAGGGTGAGGATGGCAGACACAATGGGTACTTTGTTAGTTCTTCTGTGCCTGTCAGCCTCATTTTTGGATTTCACGGCCGCTTACCATCAGGCGGAGTGAGGTCATCCTGATTGGCCTTTCTATAAAAAAAAAAAAAAAAAAAAAATATATATATAATAAACAGTTATTTAATAAAAATAGAATACAAATAGATTTACATATAGGAGATATGGTATATGTTGAAAATGGAAATAAACTTAATAGGAAAAAATTAGATGAACTGAAAATTGGTCCTTTTAAAATAGTCGAAAAAATATCAAATTCATTATACAAAATTGATACAGGACATAAAAAGATAGAATCAAATCTCTTTCACATTTCAAAGATTATACCAATACCAACAAAAACTAAGTAAATAGATATCAAATAGATACATAATATATAAATGTTTAAGTAACATAGGTATTTAGGTTTATTGGTCTTTATTGTAAATGAAAATTTTGCGTAAAAATTTTCTCTGTCGTGGGGCGGAGATGTAAAGAAACTAGTTTCTTAATTGCTCACTATCTTCGTAAACACGACTATCGTTTATTATTCACGATCTTCTAAAATGTCAGTATTATAAAATTCAACTTGCTTCGTAAATGAAACTGATGTGTCAGTGTCAGGTCATACGGAGATAAACATGATTTGCAAGAAATATTATTGTAAAGATTTTAAAAGGAATTGACAATTTAAATAATAAACTTTGAATGTCGTTTCTTTGTTTTCAGGTGAGATTAATAGTTTTAGGTTAAACAATGAAATTACATTGTATATTAGTGCTAATTAACTAAATAAATAAAAACTTTGTTTTCAGAGCAACACAAATCTTTTAAATTGTACAATTCCCTATAAACGTCTTATATATATGTACCTACTCGTACCTACTTGTAAGATAAGTACGGCCAGCATCAAAAGTAGCTTAACATTTTAGTACCATATCGAAGTAACATTTTTACTAACCCCTTGGAAACTGACTATAATAGGCAGAACAGTTACTTTGACATGGTACTAAAGTCTGATGGTACTAAACTCTGTTATTATTTCAGTACCTAACAAATAACAACGAAATAAACGTATGTAGGTAGGTACCTACCAACCGACCTACACGAAGGAGGTATCTAAACTGCATCTATTCGTAGGTACCTACATAATCTAAGTACCTAGTCTTAAGCAGGTAATGAAACAGCGAACAGCTCCCGAAGGACGAACTACTTACACGGTCTTGCAGCGCTGGAATTATTGAACAAGTGTAAGATGGAGCTAGCACAGTCTAACTTATAGTACTTAGGACTTATCTAATAAATCGAATAGTAACAGGTTCGATTTATGAGAGGAATTTCTCACGGATATTGAACAGTTAGAAATTTTCTAAATAGACGTACGTACCTACCTCGACGACGTACTTGGCCAAAAAGACTTTTTATGTTACTAGTACCTACTTAGTGAAACCTCGACCGAATGCCGCGGTGTCGCAGTGGTTATTGGGTCGCATTTTAAAGCGACGGCTGCGCAAGAGGTCCCGGGTTCGAAATTTGTACATAAGTTTTCAGGCAGCCCGGAGTCTGGAATTTGGCGGTCTTGTACTCCGGAAAGCACCCAATCCCTCTCCGGTCGTTTCACAGTAGTGTCCCATCAGAATATGAGGGTAAAGGAATAGAGAGTGTACTTGTGTTTGCGCACACACTTGAGCACTTGATATATCCTGCGTAAGTGGCTGATCATTGAGATTACCACTTGATGATTGATTGAACCGTAGCCGTAATCGGTTGGAGGACATTATACCTACTTATTGAGAAATAATCTATAATATAAAAATTAATCGCAAAATGTGTTGGTAAACGCATAACTCAACAACGCCTGGACCAACCTTGGCCAATTCTTTTTTAAGGAATTATTTGAGTTTGAGTTTTGAGTTCCATCTCACATAGATGGCTAAATATTCTTTAATGCACAAAAACAAAATAAAAGTTATGATAACAAAACAACAGTTAGTAGGTACAATAAGGCGCACATAGATAAGATAAGATAAGAAACAATTTATTGACCACAACACATTACACATAGAACAAAACAGAGAAAACAAGGTACAGAGACAAAGAGTTGCGGCCAACAAGGCTCAGCTTCAGCATATGCTGCAACTGCCACACACAGCAGCTGCAGCGCTGGTTTTCAGGATGGACCTTGGGCGACGCCTTTTCATTGTAAAAAAATATTATAAAAGTTTGACATGCAATATATACAAGTAAAAAGATAATGAAAAATTACATATACAAAACAAAGAAATAATAACACAGAGATACATACATAATCAATTTAAAAACATTAAAATGCACATAGCTATGCACGAATCCGGAATTCCCAAATGCTAGATTTACTTTTCGCTATCGCGCGGGTGTAAATTTTACCATCGTCGTGCGTCCATACATATCTTTTAACTCCAGTTCAATGACGAGTGGTCGAGAATAAGCCCTGAAGTTTTATATGGCCGAATGTATGAAATGTCTAAATTCGACTTGAATGTCGAGTCGAGTCCACGCAGGTGCGAGTGGAAATCGCGCTTGAAGGGTTTGTCAGAGCCCATTTGTACCCTTTGGGTACGGAACCCTAAAGCACGACCGAATCTTTGTCCCCGTCCCTTTCATGGGCCCATTGCAAAATGACTGATTTGAATGCTTTGGATGCGACATTTACGAATAAATTTTCGTTAATTACTGGACAGTTTATTGTGTAGCTACCTCTCACTCTCTCTGCTCTGCGAAGAAACAAAGTACTTACTAGGATTACAAAAACTTATTTTCTTTTCGAAGGGGCTAGATTACAAATATAAAAAAAAAATTTCAACTTATTAGCCTATATTTTTTTAACCATAGTAATTGTTAATAATTATAAAAATTTTGATAACATACAAATGTTAAGAACAGTCACGTGATTTTGTCCCATTTATTCTTGTACATTCGACTTACTACAGTATTGTTACATATTTATTATTCATAGACTATTGCAGCCACACTAATCACAATAAATATTAATAATGAGATCATTCAAAACCATATGCTATTCATTTTATAATATACAATTATTATTATTAAATTCTTCAAATAAAACTTAACAATTCAATAAACATAGGTAACAATACCCTAGACTTAGCCATTTGAGCTTAGTGCATATTTATCTAAAAGACTATGACTCTAATCTCTATTATGATTTCATAAATATTCTACTTAAAAAAACATTTTAGTTAATCAACCCATATCCCCTGCAGCATTCACCACAGATTCTTCTGGCCGTGCCTCCATTAGAAGACTCTGCAGTTCCGAGTATATTGTCTCTAGCATCATCAAACGTGGTTTTGTGTACTGAAACAAGAAATTATCATTACTTGAATTGGACATTGTACTGAAATGTCTTGATATGTGTATTCTACCTTATCCTGAATTTTAACTTTTATTAGGCAGCAGCCAACTCTTATGAAGTTTAGCATAATTATAGTCATCTAAGCATTCATTCATGCTTGTGACCCAAGCTGTTGCTTCGGAGCCCCCGGTCAGCTTATTTACTGTCTAAAGTTTTTTCATAATATTCATAATATTATAAAAATTTCTACGAAAAAAAAAACTGCCTTCAAAAACCACGAACTAAAAAGTGTAAAATTAACATTTTTAACACTTCATACACTTAAAATAACATTTATAATAGTACACTCGAGAAAAGGTGTTACCGAAGCCTGCGCCCAAGACTAACTACTTCAAACAATTATTCAACAGGGATTAGGTTAGGTTAGGTTAGGTTTAATTTTTCGGTAATAAAATCTATTATAATGCATCATGTCAGCATTCATTGGAGAAATTTGAGAACAATCTCACATACACAAACACTACAACACTGACTACAAAGTAATGTGACATGTGGCTATCTATACAATAAACTGTACAAAAAGGTCAGATTTTGAAACAAAAAAAATTCCTATACTAGATCTTTGGGCAAAAGTATGATCTATCTATACTAATTTGTAACTAAAATTACCTTAAAAAGTGGAATTAATTTCACTGATTCTGAATCCTGATTGTTGGTTTTAACCAATATAGTCAGAAAGTATAGAACTCGATTCTGAAAATAAACAGAAAAATATTTAAATTATTTTATTTTCCAGTCATCTGATATCTGCAACACAAGTGCTATGCTACTTAGTACATATCGTACCCGTAGGGGTTCACTCATGACTCAAGAAATATTTTAAAAAATGTATTTAAAATGAAACACATACAAGTTACCTACCTAACATACCTCTAAACTAGCTTTGATAGGCTTTGATAGGTAAACATTGGGAATGTTTATGAATCTTATTGCAAGTGTAAGTAATAGTTATTTTCTGCGTCACAGCAGTTTTAATGATCTTATTAGGTATATCAAAAGATGTAGGCAGGTTTCATTAATTTGAAAAAATCATAATGCTAGTTCAATACAAACCAGTTTAATAACTTCATTTATAATTACATCATCCACACTTGACCATGGCACAAAATTATCTTCTCGTCCATACACATATTTAACCGAGCTCTGTATGCCTACTGTAGGAATCACCAGGAGACTTTCTGAAATAAAACAACAATAGCTTCAGATAGTGTCATCATCATCATCTCAACATGATCCAGTTGTATCCGTCCACATACATATTTAATGGATAGATAAGATGATGAGTTACATTTTTGATGAGACAAGAAAATTTACAGAAGAAGTGATCGTTTGTATGAAAAATACGCTATAAAATACGCTACGCTATAAGCGGTAGATCTCCCTATAAGTAATACAAACCTGATTGTACACTGTGCGTTATCCAAAAGAAAAGAAGAAAGGTTAAAACAGTCACTATAACTACTAACGCGGTCAAACTTATCCTAACATAAAACAATGCCACAACATTAAATAATACCGCTAAAAACAACGAGGACTTAGGCCAGGAAGATTTGTTTCGTCTGCTTTTGTATGATATGGTAAAAAGCCTGGAATTTGTGGAACCATTACGAGTACCCACTTTTAGCGATAATGTAACACCATTAACGTTTTCGCAGTCTAGAATTTGATTATTACTCATTATTCAAAGAGATCTATAATGATAAAATGCGAATTCAAAATCTTTGTTTATTTATTTGCTTAATTTATCTTGACAGTTCCGCTAACTGTCACTGTCAAATCAAAATTATAGCGAGACAGCGCCCTCTATCGCGCCCTAAGCGCAATGCCTTGCTGCCGGTTAGGTACCGCTAGCACTTATTTTCTGCCATGTTAGTTCCGTAAACGCCCGCAGGGCAATACTGGTTTGATTGGTACGGGAGTTCCTCTCCCCCCACACCTACCTCACTCTCTCGCTAACCAACCGCGTCCATGTTAAGTTGTTGCTCCGATATAAATAATTATTATCTTGTGTTAATTTGAGACAATATACGAAAATATATCTCCATAAAGTGTTTTGGCTACCTACCAACCAACCCTCACAGTACTAACACTACCCACTCCCAAAGTAGCTACGCTATAAGTGATCGCCCAACGTGTGTTAGTGAGTGGTGTGGACGCGAAGGTCTGCCGCCATTTTGGGTTTGGAAAACCGAATTATTAGAAAAATGCCAAGAACCAGGAGCCGAAGTTCGTTGCCGAGGGAGGCAAACCTCAATGAAACTATTATTCCGGCCGAAATTAACGCCGAGGAGTTGGTCAATGAAGACGC
Organism: Marasmia exigua; assembly: GCA_019059595.1. Taxonomy (NCBI): domain Eukaryota; kingdom Metazoa; phylum Arthropoda; class Insecta; order Lepidoptera; family Crambidae; genus Marasmia; species Marasmia exigua. The sequence continues at coordinate 7,029 of JADPWL010000819.1, read as the reverse complement.
CGCGACTGAAACAGCAACCGAAGGTGCCACGGGAATCAGCGCGGGCGCGTCCATCTTAATGACTCAGGAGCATTTCGCCGCACTGATGGGACAGTTGCAGCAATCACAAGCAGAATTTTGTCAAATTCTATTACAAGAAGTACGATCATCTACACCAGTAATGCATCAGATACAAACGGAGCCGTCGCTTACTATGAGGAGTACGAGCTGTCCGACAGACAGGGCCGCCGCCCCGGTTGGTGCTAATTTCATTACTTGTAGTGCAAGGTTTAGTGGCTCGCAGAACGAGTCTGTCGAGAATTTTATCGATGCAGTCGAAATTTTTAAAACTGCCGCCAACGTTTCCGACGAAAACGCACTGAGAGGACTTTCATTATTATTATCACATTCCGCCGCAACTTGGTGGCAAGGTATAAAACAATATACGAAAACATGGAGCGAAGCAATAGATCGCCTGAGGAGCGCATTTGGGGAACGAAGAGCACCGTTTCAAATATATAAAGAATTATATAGTATGCAGCAAGGAAAGTTAAACACAGAGTTATTTGTCGCACAAGTACGCGCTTTATTTGCTAAATTACCAGAAAACGACATCTCACAGAAGGTACAATTGGATATGACGTTTGGGTTGTTAGACGTCCGTATAAGAAAAAGAATAGAAAGGGACACATTGTCTTGTTTTGAAGATCTTATAAGGAAGGCTCGAAGCATAGAAGATGCGATGCAGGAGCGCTTGCAGTCGCCGGGTGCACAGTCGCGTGGGCCATTCTCCGCGCAGTTTCGTGGGTCGTCCGCAGTGCCACCGCCGGGACAGTCTGCCGCGCCACCGCCGATGCGGGTATCGCAGCCGCAAGGTTCGTCGCACTGGGTGCCGCCGTCGGGTGGGCCATTGCCGCCACCGCCGCCACAGTCGCGTACGTCGCAGTCATATGGACCGCCGCCGCCGAGGTCGCGTGCGCCGCCGCTGGGTGGGTCGCCGCATTTGCCGCCACCGCCGCATCATGGATCCCTGAAAACAGACAAAAAGGAAAGTAAAAATTTGTATTGTTATGGCTGTGGTGAAATAGGAATAATAAGAGCAAGATGTCCAAATTGTAGTAGTTATAAGTACAATAAGTTTTATGCATGTGAGACCACCAATGTTAATATGCAGGGGGAGTCAACTGTATGTAACAATAGGGGTTACACTAATGGTAATAAGAGACCAATATTAAATATCGAAATATTAGGTGGGAAAGGTATTGCATTAGTGGATTCAGCCGCTAAAGGCTGTGTAGCTAGCCAATCAATGTATAATTTTTTAATAAAAAGTGGTCAATGTTTTGAAAAGCAAATTAGAGATGTGAAGCTTGCAGATGGTTTATCTAGGAAAATGGAGGTTTTAGTTACCTCAGTGAATGTGAAAATGTTACATAAAATAATTGAAACTGAATTTATTGTTTTTCCAGATGCTTGTAACAATCAATCTTTATTAGGGATAGATTTTTTGAACAAAGCCAAATTAGTTTTTGATTTTGGTAAATCATTATGGTACTTTTCGGACACGAAGCACCGGAAGTACAGGTTGTTTTATGAGGATTTAGAACATGGTTATAATGAGGTACAGTCAACACCAAAAAACTGTGATAATGATAGTATGTCACTTAATGATTTAATAAACTCTTTCAGTGATGTGTTCCGAGAGACTGGTGAAGCCACGCAGTATGCAGAGCATTTCATTGATACCGGCGAACACGCGCCAGTTGCTGTTCCGCCGTACCGCATGACACCAGCGCGCGCAGAGGTTATGCAGCGCGAGGTAGAGAAGATGCTTGCTGAGGATATCATTGAGGAGTGTGAGTCAGCATGGTCAGCACCAGCACTATTAGTGCCTAAACGTGATGGAAGTTTTCGTTTTTGCGTCGATTACCGTAAGTTGAACAGTATTACTAAAACAGATACTTATCCAATGCCGAAGATTGATGAGCTGTTACAAAGGACAAAACAGGGTTGTGTTATGAGTACTTTAGACTTAAAATCTGGGTACTGGCAAGTTGCCGTTAACCGTGATAAAGATAAGACTGCCTTCTCGACACCGTCAGGCACTTATCGCTTCAAACGCATGCCATTTGGGTTAAAGAATGGACCAGCTACATTTCAGCGTTTAATTGATCGTCTTTGCTCATGCCCGAAGTTGCAGAATATTACTATTTTAGCTTTTTTGGATGATCTTTGTATAATATCGGCTGATATGGAAGGCCACATAAAGGATTTGCACGCTGTATTTGAAAGACTGCACGAATTTAAATTAAGGGTGAATCGGGATAAGTGTGTTTTTGCACGAGACACTGTCAAATATTTAGGTCACGTGATATCTAAAGATGGTATATCACCTGATGAAGAAAAAGTGAAAGCTGTATTAGATAGGAAGAAGCCGTCATCACTTAAACATCTAAGAACCTTCTTACAGACTGCTTCTTGGTTTAGGAAGTTTATACCTGGATTTTCTAAAATTTCAGAACCACTGTCAAAGTTGACTAGGAAACATGAGCCATGGAGATGGGAGACAGAGCAAGATCAAGCCTTCGAGGAGCTAAAAAGGTTGCTGACGTCACCACCCATCCTCATCCAACCTGACTACACCAAACCGTTTGTGCTCAGAACTGATGCCAGTAACTACGCTCTGGGTGCAGTACTTCTACAAGGAGAAGGTAATGATGAAAGGCCTATTGAATATGCGAGCCGATTGCTCAATCAAGCAGAAAGAAATTATTCAACAACAGAGAGGGAAGCCTTAGCCATAGTCTGGGCTGTGGAACGTTTTCGTTCTTATATTGATGGTCATAGGGTTGTCGTAGGTACCGACCACCAGCCGTTGAAGTGGCTAATGACTGTAAAATCACCATCAGGCAGATTGGTAAGATGGGCACTGAAATTACAAGCATTTGATTTGCATTATGAGTATACACCAGGGAAGGTAAATATAATAGCAGATACCCTGAGCCGTCCCAACTGCGATGAGAACTCCGCAGATGCATGTGGGATATGTTCAGTAACGATTGACTTACCTGCGAAGAGACCCTCCGAGTTAAGATCAGGTCAGCTGGCAGACCCTGAACTTGCTAAGATAATTAGGAATCTGGAAAGTGAAGAGGAAATTGATGTTCATCGTTGGACGGGAAGAGGTTATATTATGGAGCAAGGAGTGCTCTATCGCTATAATCCGGATGCGGATACAGAAGAACCGCAATTAGTTATACCTGTGGATCAAAGAGAAGAAGTATTAAAAGAATGTCATGACTCTCCTCTGGCAGGTCACCAAGGGATCGAGAGGACATATCAAAGAGTTGCTCAAAAGTTTTATTTTCCAGGGATGCGTCGTGCCATTGTCGAGTATGTCAGAACGTGTATATCGTGTCAGCGCTACAAGGCTGCCAACGACAAGCCACCAGGGTTGTTGCAGACGCCGATCCTGAATCAGAGAAATGAGGTTATTGCTATAGATTTATTCGGACCCTTACCTCCAGGTGATAAGGATGAAAAATGGATTTTATTGGTCGAGGACACCGCAACTAGATGGGTCGAGTTATATCCGCTTCGAGAAGCGACAGCTGAGGCGTGCGCGCGTACACTCATAGAGGAATATTTTCTACGTTTTGGTCTACCGCGTCGCATTATTTCAGATAATGGTGTACAATTTATTTCAGCTGTAATGCAACAGTGTATGTTCGTGTTAGATGTGAAGCAGGAATTGTTACCGCTGTATCATCCTGAGGGGAACCCTGCGGAAAGAAAGAATAGAGATTTAAAAGTACAGTTATCACAATTAGTAGGTAATAAACATAATTCTTGGCCTATATACTTACCGTCTATACGTTTTTCGTTAAATTCTGCACGCTGTCAAACTACAGGAGTTTCGCCAGCGTACTTGATGTTTGCCAGAGAGCTGAGATCGCCTTTAGAAGTAAGAAATGATCCTCGTTTGGTTTTGGAGAAAGAAAATTTCGTTCCACAGATAACACCATACCTAAAACGTTTTCTCAATACGCTAGCTGCAGTTCGCGAGAAGGTCGAAAGTCAGCAGGATAAAAGAAAGGACTATGGTGATCAGTCACGTCGCGTAGGACAAAGTTTTGTTGCAGGTGACTTGGTATTATTGAATTCGCATGTACTTAGCAACAAAGGAAAGGACCTGACATCGAAGTTCGTACCAAAAAGAGATGGACCATACGTGGTTACTAAAAAGGTAAGCCCTACAACTTATATCATAGCACCCGCACAGGACTCCAGTAGGTACTTAGGGAAGTATCACATTAAACAGTTAACACCTTACCTGGGTCGCGATACGACCCTACCTCAACCTGTAGTTCCGGTGCGGAAACGTGGCCGTCCCCGTCGTAACTTAAATGAGAATAAATGTAATAATGTGTCAGATGGGGAGGAATGTATGTACTCGCCTAATCTTTATGTAACGAATAGAAATTACAATTCTAATGTGGATTCAAATAATGAATGTCATAATGTGTCTAACCAAAGTAGTGTTTCTGTAAATGTTTGTAACAATGATAATGTATGGCCAGCGAATGAGCGAGGACGCTTTCATCCTCTGGAGGGGGAGTATATAGCGAGACAGCGCCCTCTATCGCGCCCTAAGCGCAATGCCTTGCTGCCGGTTAGGTACCGCTAGCACTTATTTTCTGCCATGTTAGTTCCGTAAACGCCCGCAGGGCAATACTGGTTTGATTGGTACGGGAGTTCCTCTCCCCCCACACCTACCTCACTCTCTCGCTAACCAACCGCGTCCATGTTAAGTTGTTGCTCCGATATAAATAATTATTATCTTGTGTTAATTTGAGACAATATACGAAAATATATCTCCATAAAGTGTTTTGGCTACCTACCAACCAACCCTCACAGTACTAACACTACCCACTCCCAAAGTAGCTACGCTATAAAATATATTATTTTAACGTTTGCTATTGCTACTACTGGGATGGGGATGACACATTGACTTATGTCAGTTTACTTTAATTAAAAATCCGACTATAGTACGTAGTCAACGGAATTGACATTGACAGAACTATTTTCGCCTGCTAAGCGCCATCTATTGAGCTATTATTTTATTAGCTTTTATTTTTTTTAAGAAAACGCCTCAATAAAAATAGGTCCTTTTTATTTAAAAAAAATAGTGTCATAGATCATATCATACAAAGCATACAAGCATTCATCAATTCATCATTAATTCATGTGTTTGTTGCATTTTGCGATTTTTATTCAACTGGTTTTGGTAAAAACAAACTGTGTACCTACTAAGTGAGTCTCAAAATCGTTTGGGGTGAAGTGATCCGAACAAACACATGAATATTTCCGTAGATGCCATCCAATTTTTCGATGGACATTTATTCTGGTGGTTTTGATCCACTGTCGCTTTAGGGTAGGAAAAAATAATTATTACCAATAAATGGGACAACTATTTATTTTTTTACTCTATTACACTTAAACGATTACCTACAAAGTACGTACGTTTTATTTTATATTATCACGGCTTTAATTTACAAACAAATTTTCCCGAAAATTAGGGAATCGAGAACCCGACTACACTCATTGATTTGACAGTTAAATTTTTGTGACTTTCACGCCATCTAGTTAGTGTTTTGGAACTATTTCTTTTTTTTGTTGGAAAACGCCTCATTGAGAAGAGAAAAAAAATACAATTATGAAAGTTAATACACTACTATGAATAACAACTCAAAATAACATGACCAAGAATCCTTATCATTTAAATGGTCTTGTACACTATAGTAACCTTTCTTCATTAGGCAGCTTTTAATATGAGACCTAAACTTATACAGTGATAGGTTAATGACATTTTGTGGTAGCTTATTAAATTATCTTATTAACTTAAGCCAACAAACGAATTACCGATTTTATGAAGTCTGTGGACCGGGACGGCAAGCCTATGTTTATTTCTGGTGTTATGACTATGACTATCGGACTTTTTTGGAAAAGTGTGCAAGTTCTTACATACATATATAATGCAGTCGAGGATAAATTGGGAAGCCACGGTTAAAATATTTTTATTTGATAGGTAGCTGACAAGCAGATGATCACTTGTTGGAATGCCTGGAGCCCAATTCTCGGGTTCGTGATATTTTGAAAACATGGCGGATATCACCCGAAAACCATACAAAAAAACTATGTTTTAGTGATATATGTCGTATGAAAATAAATGTCACGAGCCCGAGAATTGGGGTCCTGATGGTAAGAGAATGCCGTCGCCCATGCATGATGAATGATTATGACATTCGCAACATCAGTGTAGTCGCAAATCCGCTACGCACAAAGATTGTCTAAGTTTTTAGAGATAAATTGTGTAGATAGATATCAAAACCCGGCATGTCCACTACAAACAAAAAATGGGAAATTAGAGAAATGTGATTTTGGCTGGTGATATACATTTTTTTTCGAATTCTTACAAAATGGGGATTTATATAAGAGTTTATGTGTATAAGAATATATAAAAGTAAAATTTAATTCAGAGATTACACTTTAAAACCATGTTGAAATGTTGACATATCGGTGTTTGATGTATCGGAATTTATTTTGGACTTGGCTGATTTTGAAAAGTAGCTGATGTACTTACCTAATTTTTGACTAATTCCATCTTGGAACTGGCAGCCATCTTGGACGCAATACTTTGCTCTCATTGGTCGATGTGGACGTGCTTTGAATATGATATACACTAGCCAATGGACGTGCCAGGGTTTGATAAACTACTCTATAAAATAACGGTCAAAATCAATGATTTACATTGATTTTGACCGTTATTTATAGTTTCTGGGCACTTATCGTGAGTTGGCAAAAAGTTACAGAATGACTACTGAAATTCAAATTTGGCGCCATTTTTAGTTCAATTTCGAGTATGGGTGTGACGTACCAGAGTTTGATATTTACCTATCTATGGAGTAAGAACCCACTATTATTATCTTACTCTATGGGTGAACATTACTTACCGTATAGGTACGTACCTTAGTTTCTCTGTTCTGATGG